>QVOA01015852.1:0-112706 GCA_014825685.1 Pseudomyrmex cubaensis
TTTTTTTTTTTTTTTTTTTTTTTTTTTTACATATGTTTAGTATCTATATTACTTTTTTCTCATTAAAAAATTATAACATTTCAGAAAAAAAGTTCTTCATGTGTAGATAAATTCTATATAATTATATATAACTTATATATATATATATATATATATATATATAATTATGTATGAATGTTTGAGACTCATGATCATATATTTCAGCAAATTTAGAATTTCACCTATAAAGAACTTTATTTAAGATACTATTCAACAATCACACATTTTATTACTATTAGTTTGCAATGCACCGCACTGTCAAATGTTAAAATTTTATTTTTATTCAAATTAAATATTTTGCACATCCTATATATAATGTTTTTCTGTAAAATAATTACATTGCGAAATGTGTGAAACAAGACCGAAGAATAATTTATATTACCACGGAATATAAATTATAACATTGCGTCGCACATTAAATGCAAACAGTATTAGATGGAATAGAGCAAAAACCATAGCTTTGCTGCAAACACCGACATTGCCGGTGCAGAATATTTCGTGGGAATATTCGACACACATACTGTTTCAACGGTTTCGCTCTAATCGTTAACGATTAAACGTGATTTCTTTCCTCTCACATTCTCTCTAGACCATAAAAAGACTACAAGTCTTTAAGAGTCTCGGAGTCCTCGTTTCTCATCGTCGAACGTTGCTCATCCGAGTATCCGCCCATTCTTTGTCACGTTATCGAGCGTTTTTCGCGAGCTTTTATCCGTGTCACAAAACTCCGAAACACGGCAAGAAGAAATCCGCGATGAGAAACCGGCACCCCGTGCGCGCAGCCTTGTCACGTATGCATGCGATGGATATCAGTTTCCAGAAAAGTCTGTCTGAGATCTGCCGAGAATTCTCTTCTGTGCGCCAAGGGAGTTTTTATGAACATCATGGCGTCATAGACGGCAGGAAAACATAGCAGAACATTTATAACTCCAATAAAATTTTTGTGAAAAAATTCCGATAAAAGTTTTAGCTGAACGTGGTAGTTGAATATAATGTCGGAAGAACGTGCATGTACATTATTCAAGCTATTTCACGGCTAAATGTACCCGATTACGTAAAATGCGTTTTCTTAACGTGAATCTATCATAATGTGGCACGTTCCTTCATCTCTCATTCTCTTTCTCTTTCGCCGTTTACATGAATAAATACTTAGAAATTTCGATAATTAATGAACGGGATGAACGAGTACGACGCGTAACAGCAGTAAAAGCTATAATGGTTCGTGACATAGAATGGCGCATTAAGCGTTAAATGTGGCATACGATAATAGTTTATTCATCTCATATAAAGATCGTATAAGCACTATGATAGAGAAGCAATCTCGTTTAATTAAACATGGTGCGGAAATGCAGGTTAAAATATAATATTATTTCTTGTATAAGAAAATCTATACTATAAATAAAGAACAAGACGTAACTTTTGAGAAATTAATGCTGAAGAAATCGTATAATATCTTTACACCTGCTAAAGGTGCAAAGAAAGATAGACATAGATAAATAAATAGATTCACAGATAGATGTGTAGAGAAAGATAGTAAAAAATAAGGAAAGAGAATATATGTGTACATATCTGCATGATAAGTAAATATTTTATAATAAAGGAAAGCCTCACGCAATGTAATTCCTAGCATCAAGAAATGAAGGTCTTCTTTGTGAAAGATTTATGGCAAGATAGACATATACATATATCAGGGTATTTCCTTACACAGCGCGAGTAGCGATATCATTATAGCCTTATGTCACAATAGCGATATCGTTACAGCATTGGGGCACAACGATAGAAGAGAGATCTCGTCACAAGACATCGCGTCTACACAGTTCATGACATATCGATCGCGAACAGAACGCTGAGCTCAGCATTGTCTGTCATGTGGGAGAAACGCTGGGTGCATCGTGTCATGACATTTCCGCTCCTTTTCGTCGCGATATATCAGTATCCCTTTAAACGACTTAAGAGTCTTTAGTAGAACGACACAGTGTTTACAAAAATCGCTCTCGCCTAAAACTGAATAATTTCGACACACGTTTTTTTTTTTTTTTTTTTTGAACTTTGAAATCCGTTTCGCGAATATCAATTAAAAGGAACATACTTTTTCAATTAATTTCAAAAAAGCTTTTACACCAGATTGATATTAGAGACCTTCTGTGAAACTAATTGTAAGTATCATGGAATGAACTGTGTTGACACTTGTTTACACAAAAAACACAAGTACCAAGGCTAAAATAAAGTTAATAAAGTTAAACTCCTTCAATATGACAGATTATAAATACAATAAAGGTGAGAGTCAACATTAGAAAAATTTGAATATTAGCTAAATTGCTTAGCCAAAAGTAAATTTATATTGCAATGTGTGTACTAAAATCCATTAGCGCTTTGGAAGATTATATTGTTAGCACGTCTTTTTTTTTAATTCCAAACCCTATAATAACATGTAACAATTTATAAATAAAATTTCTCACGTAAAAGAATAACAAGCTACGAGAAAACAAAAACAATTAACTTTCCGAATAGTTCGCACAAAGGATAGTATGTATTCCTCTGTCGAAGTTAGATACAACGGTCGATAGCTTATATAAAGCAGCGTGCAGATTTTTATTTGCACATATCGATAACGTTATTCACGCTCCTTCCGCGTCCAATTTTTAACGATATTCTACTTTTTAACAATTTTGTGTTTGTGCGTGTGTGTATAAAGCCAGTAATAAATTGCCTCAATTAACACCTGATATATAAAAACATGTTGCTTGTAATTATTCTTTCACTTCTTAATAAATATCGAGAAACAGATCAATTAATTTATATTTTTAACATTCTCGAGTAAATACACAGAGTGTATAAACAGTGAGTTCAATTTGTTTGAAATTGTTTCTCACGTCTTTCTTTTATAAAGCTACATTGGACATACAAGAGAAACTTTGTGTTAGTACGTATGTCCAGTGTCCACTCGAAAGGAAACTGGATTTAATTTAAGTAGTTTCTCCGGACTCCGAGTATTTTTATCACAGAACAATATAGATAACAGCGGAACGCGTTGAGCGATAAACGAAACACGTTTTTGCTCACAAGAGCTATTTGCTGGAACGGAAAATTGTCACGAAGCGACAAAAATTTATTTGTAATTTCGACAACTGTTCACGAAAAAGTTTTTCGGCAACTCGACGTGTCGAAATTTTCTGGAAAAACAAGAATTAGAAATCCGTGGAATAATGACTTTCTATGAAAATGACGGAAAACTGCTGTAACTCAGAAACTCGGCCAACGGAAACTCTTTGACTTCATTTAAGAACTTCTGAATTAAATATCTGATTTATGATAACACTTGTAATATACATAGATATACAATGCTCAATGTTATCATAACAGAAAAAAAACTTCTTATTCAATTTTACTAGAAGATTTCAAATTAACGTGATGCAAGGTGTTACGTCAGAAAACGAATAAAAGTAAAAATAAATAATTTCATATTTATCTTGCATTTCTCAATATATTTACATAGTGCAAATTTCTCTCTCAAAAAAAAAAACAAAAAACTTGTTTTTAAATTTAGAACAGATTGAATGTCACCTATATAGGTATTATCTGGAATAAGTTCAGACAACCGACAAATGCTTCGTGAGAGGAGAACTCACTGCGATCAAAAGGGTTAATGTTAAATCTTCTTAGTCAAGGATTTAGCTTGACCTACATGGTGCACGGGGAGATTGACCTTTCCCTCGATACTGTCTTATGTCAGTGAAAGCGGTCGAAGCTGTCCGCAGTCATCGTAAAAGTGGTAAAGCGAGCCCTGTACCGCGAACGTGGTAATAATTTATATCGCCTCCGCGAATATAGCAGCCAATAACCACGGACAGACGATAACAGCTAAGGAAGATAGTCATGCTGACGATCGAGCGATTGCATTGAAGAAGATGAAAAAAAAAAAAAAAAAACGGAAAAAAATGAGAAAGAAGAACGTGAAATTGCATATGAACTGCAGATCTAAAAAACGAAGGAGAAGGGCTTGAATATGATAGTCACCCGACTCAACTTTGTCGTCACAAAATTTTTACATCCGGCTGATAACCGCGTGCGCGAAGAAACTTTTTTAAAAAGGAAGGATAACGGAAGTGCCAAGTTAGTTCTTTAAATTCTCGCCATGCATTTTAATCTGCGAAAATTAGTTTACTTGATAAAATATAGTAGTTTACTTGATAAAAAAAATATTAAAATCTGATAAATATTATAATCCGAATAAAAAAATATAAGTTTTTAAATTTAAATTAATTTACACTTTAAAAATATTTTACACATTTAGCACTTTTCTCTCACTGGTCGTTTTATTTCTTTTATTGATAATATTGAAAGAGCCATGTACGATTTATATATTCGTTAAAATCTGTTTAAAAAAAATCAGAGTAATTATTTTATAGTTTTATTTTGAGTATCAAGTTTTGTTTTTCCTCTTTCAAAGAAATAATTTTTTAAACACTTTTAATTTATCTTCACAATAAAAAAGAGAATATATCAAGATTAATAATCGCGGAATTTATATTAATACGTCCTAACAAGACACTTTTATCAGACAAAAACTAATTGAGATCAAATCAAGTAATTTCTTTTTTTTTTGGAGGAGTTTTATTTCGTTTGTGAAATCGATTCTCTGATTTTTTGTTCATACATCCGCTTTGGAAAACTCAAGGCTTCTTCGCGAAAAGTGCTTGAAATTTTCTGATGGAGCCCATTCGGGACATTGCGTGCCTGCGCGCAGGCACAATATTGAGTTTCGAGTCTCCCTTTATGTTCCCACATTGTTCCCGCAAACGAGACGTTTGCTACGAGCCTTTGTCCTTCGCAGCAAACTTTGGTATTTCCGAAAATCAAAGTGGGGATCCAATTTGCGACTTTTTGAAAACTCGCAAAGATGGAATCCCATTTTGACTATCGCGATATATTCCCGATACGATGAAAACGTGATGAAGCATCGTGAAAACGGTTATTCAGCCGATCTCATCGCAAAATCAGATAAAATACACAGTAGCGAAAAGATAAACACAGTATTTTCACATAAGTTCAGTTTTTTTTTTTCATACTCTGTTAGAAAAATAAATTTACAATATCGACAAAATTTTTCAATCGCAATTTTATCGTTTATTGGATATTAGCACAGTTTTCTTGATGCAAAACATTTACTTATTATCAATTTTTATGTGATTCATGATTAAAATATGAATAAAAATTGCGATGATATTATTTTTGCGATATCAAATAGTAATAATCGGAAGAAGTTAAACAGATGGATCACTTGTTATACATTATTCAAAGTGGCAGACTGACTTCTAGCTTCTTCTTTATTAAGTTGTAAGTCTCCGAACTGAATTTCAGAACGATCAAAGATAGAAAGTTTTTGGAAGAAAATCTCGTGTCTCCAAAGTTCTAACTGAGAATTTTATTTGTCAAATCTGTAATTTCATTCTAAATCTGTGGAACTAAATTTTGAATATAACCGTTTTGCTGAGAAGACGAAAGTTCTGTTTCAAATAAAGCGTGTATCTTTCAAACTTTTGTCTTCCATCAAGCTCTTAAATGTACGCAATAGAATTTTATTTACATCATGTATTATATTCTCAGTCAGTAAAGTCACATACATAATATTCTTTTCGTAACTTATTGCGTATACTTTTACAGTATATTATTATTGACAAAGTGAATATAAATTTTATACTGTTCGCTACTTTTGACGTTCATATTTCTCCTAGAGATATAATAGTTTTGCGAGATGTTTATTATATTATTATAACTTATATGAGCATGGCATGTATAAAATGTACGACGCTTTTATGAATCGCGTTTGATTATGGATTTTACGTACGCATAATTGCTAGCAATATAATAAACTTGACAATGTAACACTTCAATTACGTTTTACAATGAGTGCTATATATCTTCTCTGGCCCGATTTTGTTATAAACTTTCGCCAATTTAATTTACGCGTTAGATCTCGAGTAACTTGCAGCGCGCGAACAAGTTTCATCAAATACATAATTGAATGAGTTTGATTGTCCTTGAATGCGTTCCGTGTAGGCAAGTCATTGATTATAAGTAAAATGTCGGACGGTCTTTTATAGAAAAATATGTACATCGTATACACATAGAGAGAAAAAAAGAGACAAAGAGAGAGAGAGAGAGAGAGAGAGAGAGAGAGAGACGCAATCCACCTACATTGTCAATAAATCGACGCTTTATCGCACCAATTATCAAATCTGTGAAACTCGCATTTGTCTTTCGCGTTTAATATTTGAAAGAGCAAATAGCTGAAGAAAATGTATTACATTTCTACAAAAGATGAAAAGTACGATTACGTATAAATTCAGAAAATGAAGGAAAAGGGCAGAAAAGTACCGTTTTAACAAAGATCCATTATGTATAAGGTGATGCTATAAACGGTGGGATAGAAAGGAAGAGAAAAGATATAAGTACAGATATAAGTATACGAATTTTTATGGAAGATTTTCTTGAGATATCTTGAGAAACATTTTGAGCGAATTGCCAGACTGACATTTTAGTAATGTAGAGTGATGTAATATCTCGAAAACCTCTTATTATAGACATTACTTCATATGTTTAATGATTAAAACATTTCAATTTCCAGAAAAGCCCGCTCTGTGTAATGGAGCGAGTCAGTTGGAATCATGCTCTTTAATTATTACGTATCGAGCACTAAACGCGTAATATCGTTGAAGTATTTTGGTTCTGTGATAACGTTCTGTTTTCAAAAAAAACAAAAAAAAAAAAAAAATAAAACAGTGCTCAATAATAATTAAGCTAAAATGTGCCACATCATACATAAGAAAGTACTTCATCTGTAACAGTTTCTCAGCTTATATTTATATATTTCAGATTCAATGTAATTTTCGTTTAGTTGAAGCTGTATATCAAACATTTTTAATTATATTTGATTATTTGAACTTTTATTAATATTAATATGAGCTTTTTAGTGTGTGTGTGTGTTAGGAATTGTAATAAATATAAGTTAAATGTAAAAACAATAAATGATAAATGACATTGCCCTAATAAACTAAATCAACATAGGAAAAATATGAGAAATAAAAATTCCATTCTATATTGCCACACCTTCCCGCAAGAACTCCAACTGTGCGCAAATATATGTATAAAAATTAGATAACTTAAACCGATTAAGGATTATAAAGAATTTCATTCTGGTTTTGCGTACTGTAGATATATCCACAAAAAAATTCAATAATATATAAAATTTTTATTGCACTATAATACTTCTGTATAAGACACACATATTCTTAGATTTCACATTTGACGTTAGTAAATATTTTTAAGTATTTATGTAATTTAAAGACCAAATATATGAAAGAGAGAGAGAGAGAAAGAGAGAATTTTAACCGACAAAAAGGATAAGTCAAGTCTGTGAATGACATTCTTCAATTAGATGGAAGAAAATCGCGACGGATAATATTCACGCTGCCATCGATTCATCTCGACCGTTTTAATGGTGCCACGATGCACCGGGATCGTTTGATACTCCTGAGATCGTTTTATATCGTCCCGAATTACAAGCAAACTCACTACCTTCCCTTCACGCGCAATTTTACGAGCGGAAGAAAGCTGGAGAATCGATCATCGACTGCTGTTATTACACTGCAATATAACTCGAGCAATTCCACTCGTGTTTCTCGACTCTTTTGCGGTAATTCTACACAGTTCTTTTTGCGTACACCTCTGACGCACCTTCGAAAAGAGCACTATAAACTACAACTGAATAAATATTGAGAAATGTTTTGTAAAACTTCGTATTGATTTTGTATTAATCAACGCAGATCGTTATAAACGATATATTGACTGGAGAAGACAAATAAAAATTTTACTGCTTTTCGCGCGCTAGCGAAAATAAAGTACAATATTTTTTACCGATATATAAAAAATGCGCACGGTTTATTTATAAATAAACACCGGTCATGAAAAAGCAATATTGCGCGGATTTTTTACGTAAGTGACTAAGAGTTTAATCTGGCTTAAAACTGATTAATATATTTTTTTTTACACTTCTGTTTATTGTTGTTTACGCAGTTGCCGGATTTTATTTTAATATGCAATTTCGACTTAGTTATCTTTTAAAGCTCTCTTCAGTGGCTGTTCTATTACACAGATTCTGCCGGGTCATTTAGTTGCAAACATTCGAGGTCGAATAAAACAGAACAGCGATTATTCACGACGTTACCAAGTACAGAAAGTTTCGAGAAGTTTAGAACTCGTTGATGTGAGAATTCATTCGAGATTTGAAGATCTATGGATTTCGAGACCTGCTAATTTCTAAGAACTTTTTAGTTACGGAGATAAATGTAATAAATCAGTGTAAATATATATATATGTATGTGTGTGTGTGTACACATCATAATTTTATACTTATATATGCATGTGTTCTAATCTTTCAAATATATATAACAGATAAAAAAAAAGGAGAACGAGAATTTAAAGACTTTTGTAATGTCTTACGAAGTCCAAAGATGTCTGTCCGCATTTCTCACAACATCGAATACATAAATCATTTGAATCGGTCATGTCTAAAAATAAAGCTCGGGATCAGTTGACTATGTATTTTAAATGTGAAACAAGTATAAAGAACTAAAAATACTAAGAGCGAGATGGAAAGCAGATTTGCATCAACCTACTAAAGAATACTAAATATATAGAAATACCGTGAATTTTCACATCATTTCGAAAGGACAAATAAATCACAAAATATATTCATACCATCTTAAAAATAAGTTTCTGTGATAATATGACGTGTTGAATATAACGTTCGAATGTAAAACTATGTACATTTTTGCTTTCATAATTGTTGTCACGTAATTTTCTTAGCCGTGTGTATCTCAAACAAGCGCAGTTTCTTGCTTGTATTTTCAACGGTTCAAGGAACGTCGTTTTAACAACGGCGGCTGCCGTCTTGTTTTCGCGTTTATCATCTTGAACGGACCGTACTATCTCTGACAAAATAATTCGATTTCGTTTTGCCTTCTTTCGTGATCATTCAATTTCGGCGAACAATCAAGAATCCCGCGCGGAAACGGGAAGTAATCCCGATCCGATTTTCTATTAAAATCCGGATGGGACCGGATTTCTTTATGTTTTCCAAACAAAACTAACTTTTCCAATCATCTGCTGCAGAACGCGATCATAAGATAATGTCGTTTTTTGCGCGATAGTTGGCAATTATTTAATTCCTACACAAGTAACTATACAATATGATTGCTAGCAATCATCTTTTCCTATAAATTTAAAATAAGACATAAATAAAATAGAAAATGTCTTCATTTATAGCTTATTTTGAACATTTTTCAACATTTAAAACAAAATAATTGTAATATGACCAGGAATATTACATATCTTTTAAAATCTACGTTCTATCCAAAGTCTCTGAAATTTTAGACTTCTATATAGAAGTTTATATAATTTATACATACCTACGCGTAGATATAAAATCTCGTATGTGTCTTTTACAGCAATCAAATGACTAAAGCAATTTCGATCAAATGACTAAAGCAATCGAAAGCTGTATTGAATTTAAATTTATAACTTGTGTCCTAGAAAAACTATAATGATTGGACGGAAAGGTAACTGACTCGCGATACAGGAGAGTTAGTAAAGTAGGTTGAAGCAAGCAGAAGCAAAACGACCGCACGATCTTCTAATTTAAAAGTCCGTTTATATATATATATATATGTATATATGTATATATATGTACGTATATACATATATATCTTATATATCTTGCAATTTTACTTGATTATTATTATATCAAATTAATCAAATTATAATTACATTTGTAAATATAAAAACTCTATTTACATTAAATACACAAATGATATAAAAATATACATGAAAGTTTACTTGAGAGTTTAAATTAAATTTTTACTTGAAATTGTTTAAATATAGAATAAAATTATAACAACAAATTTAGTATAAATATACAACATATTTTAAAATTATTTGTACAATAATAATATCTTTTATTCGCGCGTGAATTTCGACGATTGCTTTTTTGTGCTGAATCGAAACAGATTGGGATGAGAAGTAATCAAATAGGACGATAGCAATTGCATAAATATTGAATGTTCCGCGAGTTAGTAACATATTGTGCGATAACCTTATGCATTAATTAATGTACGCTCGATTTGCAAACTAATTAACGCAACAAGAGCGCTAGTGTTTATGCGGCTAATACTTCAGGTCAAAAGGCCAGTTATTTTCGATAGTTGGTATATGAATCGATCGATTGCACGCTTCCTCGATTTCTTATTCAAGCGTGTTCTCTCTCTCTCTCTCTCTTTCTTTAATGCAAAATCCGTTTGAATAATCGGATAATAAGGTTACTAGCGAGATTATAATCAACAAAAGGAATTAGACTAAGCGTACAAATTTTATTGAGAATCATTCCGATAGACAATCATTATAAATTTCCTCAATTATCATCTCATTATGCGGGATCGTTTAAAATTTGCCAACAAAATGATCGATGCCAAGTATTTGATAGCACTCGCGGAATGCGAAATGATCGGGTTATTTGAATTTCTAATTTAACGTGCCGAGCTGTGCACAAAGGGTTCGGTATTAAATTCATATTGCGAATACGAACGCATAACAAAGGTCCCGTAATTTCGCGCGCGAACATAAATGACGAATGATATCGTAGCACGCAAGCATCCCCCCGCGCGTGATGAAAATGAAAATATATGATGTGTTACAATAACTTTTCAAGTCGCGTTATATATGTCACGGAAACAGTTTTCGGCCCGGTTGGTGTTTTTGTTTTATCTTTTTTTTTTTTTTTTGTTTTTTGGAGATTTTCCAGAAGCACAACAAGAATCGCGCGCGATCCTTCACTCTCGCGGTCGAAAACGCGATATGAAGAACTATCCCATCGAAATTAATCTTCTATTATACAGTGGATTGTTCTTAACTTTACACGTGACATATGAGAGATTACACGCGCACAGGCGCGTTTTATTTTTTTTTTTTTTCTCTCTCATTTATCGTAAAACTCGTTTTCTCTCAAACTTTTCTGTCTGATGAATATGTGCATAATACATGTAATAACGTTTGACGGATATATCGCGAAATCTTTATCTCTGTGCATGTAATACATACTTCAACGTGTCTTCTTGGCTCAAAGTTGTCTACAACATATATCACAGAATATTGCTTAAAACTCGTATAAATAAGAAAAACAGCGTCTCAGCAGTTTCTTCTATTTCTGTTTCCATAACATATTATTCATCGATGCCCCTTATATCACTTCCTCACTTCCGTCTGATTTTTTAAACAGATTTCGTATTCATCTTATATTTCTTAAGCTAACTTTGCCAAGAAGCTGTCGGTCTGCTTTAAAACAGATCTCCGATATATTATCGTACTTCGACACTTTTTTTGCAACACTTTTTTTAATGATGTATCGTCATGCTGCAGCGGTATAAATAATTATTCATGTATATTTTCGCATTTTGTATATCGCAGTAATTATTGTCTGATATTTCCCGAATCGATTAGCGCGGAATCTTTTCCACGTTTCGAACTCAATTTTTAACGTTATTTTAAATGCGACTTATCGTATTTCTTCTGTTATTGGACTTGCGAATAGTCATACTTTCTATTTCCTGCGTTAATATGAAAATACAGCGGCGGTTAGTGTGAGCGATATGCTCGTTTTCAAAACACGAGAATTTCTCAAGAGAGCTTTCAGGTTGCGAAGCGAGAAGGGTTCGGCGAACCATGGTAATGAGATCAATTTCGACACGGTGAGAACACACGAGAAGACTTCGCGAATAAATTGTTACGAGTAAAATCGTGATGTAGGATAATTTTTTCAAGTCGCCTATCTAGTGAATTGCCGACATTTAATAAGAACGCTAAAATAAATTATTTTCTTTTCTAGCCTTTTAATCTTTAATGTATTATCTTTTTACAGGTGTTACCACATTCACGTGCAAACTCAAATCTAGGAAGATCCATCTGCCAGCTGATTGTGATTTAAGAGTTTGCCGTGAGAGAGATTCACTTCACGCCGTCTAAGAAACACTGTCCGTTTCTTATTCACGAGAATTCTATTCAGGACCTCCGCTATTTCTACTTCGGGAAATTCCTATTGGTTGCTAGACTATTGCCAACATAGATTTCGATTTCATCGTGTCTACAATCCCATCTGCTTTTTCCATGTAAGAAAACAGATGTCTTATATAAAGATGTGCTTTTTCTCGTGATTTATCTTTTCCTCTTTGATAGCAAATATTTTTTACTTACTAAACTTATTAAATTTTAATTTTTTCTTGCGCACGCATATGTGTGTGTGTGTGTTTTTGTATGATAGAAAGAAAGTTCTTTAGCACAATTTTAATAAAATTAAAATTAACTTTAATTTTACTTAAATTTTAAGTTTTAAATACATGTAATACCAACAAGAAATGTTAACAGAATAATTTTTACATCTCATTTAACACATTAACAATATTTTCAGAGAAGTAAAAACTACAAAGAGAACATTTTACTATTATATTTAAAAGATAATTAAATTTTGTCGGAAAAACGCTCGTCACTGTCATTCATTTCTAAGTGCACTTGTTATATATGACTTCTCTCCCCTCTTTCTTTGCATGCATCTTAAAAAGGACGACCATCTCGGATCAGCGAGATTAAAAAAGTTACACGGCAAAGGGTTAACGAGCTTGAACCGCTTACTAAAGAAAGCAATATTTTGCGAGGTAAACTTAAATAACTTAAAATAAAAAAAAGAGATATTGGTAATAGAAGTTTTTTTCTTCAAAGATGTTTACTACGATTTAGTGGAGAGTTGTTTCTTTACGTGCCAAAGTAAGCGTGAAATTATATTTTTTTCTCTCTCTTGCCAACAACTATGGAGTGAACTTCGTTTAAAAGGAACGATTGTATTGTACATATACACACGTTCTATCGTTAATTAAAGTTCTTTGAAAACTCGAAGAGATCGTGAATTGCTTCGTGCAACTGGTTATTACGCAAGATTGCCATGCAAAAGATATCTAAAAATGTGTTACGTACATATTTCATCGCAACGTGTATAATATTTTTATAAAAATTCGCTGACTGCGAAACTACAAATAATCTATTTAATTTTAAACAAATACCAGGTTTTTTAAAAAACATAAATACATTACATATTGAGTTATTAGATATAGTAATAATAACAATGCTTGCACAATAAACTCTCTTTCCACGCAATAAACAGATCACGTAAAATGAAAAATGTAATTATAGTAGCTGCGAAAATGGAACAGTTTGCTCAAAAGGCAAGTAAGACGGTGCCCCGCGGGGATCTGTAAGCATCACGATCTTGCAGCCAAACATACGAATACAGAAAAGAAACAGAAAAGAATGATACAGAAAAATGCTTGAAGACTCCCGTTCGTCTTACTGCAGCCACATTGAACTATATAGTCGGAAGAAAGATATCATGTAAATATTTTTTTTGCGGTTAATAAATAAAATAAACGAGCTTTTTACGTCATCAACAACAACATGTATACACTGTTAAAATACATTAAGAAATCTTTTTTCGTTTTACAAATTAATGATTCTTGTCCTATTTTTGAAATGAAAATGTACGACATTTAAATTAAATTATACATATTTTATATTAATGCAGCATAATAAATAAAAGTATATAAGTATAAAAATATATAAGTTATCCGCCAAAAGTGATATTCAAGGTTTTAATTTATTTCAAATAAATTGAAAGAAAATATATATAATTTGTGCATACCGTTTCCACTTCTAACGAAATAATTTCATA
Organism: Pseudomyrmex cubaensis; assembly: GCA_014825685.1. NCBI lineage: Eukaryota > Metazoa > Arthropoda > Insecta > Hymenoptera > Formicidae > Pseudomyrmex > Pseudomyrmex cubaensis. The sequence goes on from QVOA01015852.1 coordinate 13,868, forward strand.
GCTGCAATGAAAAAACAGAAGTCTTGAAAGCAAGCATTAGTTTTCTAACATTTTGAGAAAGTAATTAATGCCATTTCAGTGATAATTCGATGTCGCGAGTTATGCCAGAGTTAGCCTTATTTAACACTATCGCTAAAATGACAATTCTGTGCTTGGCGCTTTCGGATCGCCGAATTTCGATGCACGCGCGAATTATGTAAACTCATATACAGACGATAGCGATAACCGACATTGGCTGATTATGACAATACGTTGATGATCGTGATATCGGCACAAATTATACGCATGATATTGATTGGCAATTAAAAGACGCCGGAAAAACAAAATCAATAGCTGATGCTGACAATAGATACTCATATTGAATATACATTATGATGGAAAAATATTGGAAAACGTTAGCAGCAGTTTTTGCCTTCGGCTCACTATCAAACTGTAAAATGTAGAAGGTCAACAGTTCGAACATTTGCTAGTGTAAACGCGCGTGCGCTCATACAAACACACACACACACAACATATGCACAGGATCTGATATCCTTTCTCGTTGTAAAATCTAGATAACGTAAAAAACTGTAATTTTTGTATGAGAAAAATAATAAGATCAGTAAGAGCCAAACGCTGGCTGTATGTGCAAACTATCTTTCAACGTGTAGTAAAATAATACACATTGCAATTCGAGTTAAATTCATTTCGAAAACGTAGATATTTAGTTTGCATTTTGTATATAGAAATAACTTTTTTTTCTCTCTGTGAAATTTAAAAACCTATTGTGATAAAAAACATCTTAATCAGAACTGAACCAGAGTGGAAGTTCAGATTCGACTGGCCAGAGGGAGAATATTTATACATGTATGAATACAACACATACATATATATAATATAGAAACATGTATAAGCGAAATACTGCATATACAATCCTATAATGCGTAGCAATAATATAAAACTATCATTATTATGTATTATCATATTTCACTTTATGTCTCAAACACATACGAAATAATACAACGTAGTATATGTTATGATATTATAATTACAGCGCGTTGTAGTTATATAACTACTGATTACTGCTGCTGCTAAACTAATTGACTGCTGTCGAGTGTACGTGGCTGTTGTAATATTGCCCGCAGGCATTCGCGGACGTTCGCGCCCGTTTTGTTATCGACTTGCTCAACTCCCAGTCCACACAATTACATAGATCACGAAGACGATATTGGTGAATCGTCAGACATACATGTAAATTCTGTTGGAAAACTGACGTGACTTTTTTCACCGGATATTGTTTAATTAAACTTTTCAACATTCCCTGGTCAACCGCAACAAGTATTTAATTAACTTTTATCAATTGAATCTATCTCAGATTTAATAAAGAGTGTGTGTTTAGTTTCAAGTATAAAATTCTCAAACCCTTTAATGGTCGTGAATCAATAACAGCAGTCCATTCACTAAAGTATTATTGACCTTTGCATGTGCTCATATTTTTAACAGTTTTTACTTTTTTAAATATTCTTTAAAATAATAGTTGTTAAAAGTGTTCTCTTGAAAAGAAATAACAATTATTTTTTCCCCAAAAAATGTTTATATTACATGTGTAAATTTGTTAGATTTTTCTTGAGAAAAAAATATATTCGGTCATAAGTTTCCATAAATTTATATTAACCTCATACTCTTGGATATCAAAAACAAATGGTCGTATCAAGATAATATAAACAAGTATAATAAACTGATAAATACCTCGACTGAATTGCTCGTAGCTGGCTATTACCCTCTCAGCGTTCTTTCTGGCGATGTAGAACCACTCGCTGCTGTTAGTCAAGTACTTATACTGGATGGCGAGATCCTTGACGAGGATGCCGTCTTGATTCGGCAAGCGATGAGCGAAGGGACAATATAGCCAGCGATCGCGGTACTGCAGCTTGTCATAACAGTTACCAGCAGCGAAGATATCCTCGTCAAATTCCACCATAGAAAGAACGCTCGCGTGAAGCAGATACTCGGAGGACAGCATCACATCCGGCGCGTACTTCCACAGCCGGGTGAGCATGTTGGCACGATTTACGGCGAGTTCCGCCTCCAGACGGAATCTTTCCTGAGCATATTGGTCCACCACGCCCTCGCCTAAGTTTAAATCGGTGCCAGCGGTGCAGTTTTCGCCCAGAGTATGCTGGTTCTCGATAATACGCAAGAAACGCGTTACTATGTCAACTTGAGCTGCGTTTGGTCTTTTACGAGTCGACCGATCGGAAGTGTTCGACGATTCTTCATAATTTGAGTAATCTAGCGCCACGTCTTGCAGAACCTCGTCTTCAAGATCGTGAGAAGACTCGCTGGTATCCTCAGTCAAATCAATGCCAATTGTTTCATTTGTGTTGTGATCGATTACAGCCGTCGGCGCAACTGTCTTGTTCAAGGACAATACTTTTCGCAACTTACCCAACGGATCGTCCTTAAGAAAACTCTTCAAGGAATCGAAATTTGTTCGCAAATCGTCATGATTTTCCGAATAATGCGCTTTAGGTATATCTTCGAGTTGCTTTTGAGCGTCATTCTTGATCTGGTCGGGAAGTCGATCAGTCGCCGAGGTATTCTTGGAGAAATTCTGTTCGATTAACCAAGAGAGGTTACGCGTGAGAAGTACAAGTGAACTTTCCTCGGTAACGTTCTCTTTTCTTGTCTGATACAGTTTGAGCAAACTTTCCAATTCTTCTGAAACATTATTCTCAGTTCGATCAGAAGATTGGCTGTTGACCGAGTTATCCTTTGAGAAATTCCGCTCAAGAAGTCGGGATACTGAATGCTTGCGCTTCGGTGAAATAAATCCCTCCGCGAAGTCATTCGTTTTTTCCACTTGGCGTGTCCTAAAGTGATTCTCGCGATCCTCGGTCTTGATCCTATTTACCGCGTTCTTCAGCCCATCCTTCGACACATCCTCCATCTTCTGCCGCGCGAAATGGCTCCTGGATCTCCCGTGCCGAATCTGCGATCGCTCAATGTTCGACGCTTCCGCTTGCTCGATCTCCGTCCAAAAGATTTCCATCGGTCGAATGTCTGTAGGTAAAATTTCCTTCGCGGGACGACGATCTTCCGCTTGCGAGCGCGTTTCAGGGGAGCGGATTCTCGTAGGTCGTTTCTCCTCCAAGCGAAGTTGCGCCGAGGTAGCGCGAACTTTCTCGGTACCTATGCCGGGGGCGATTTCCGCGATGTAACGTTCCGACGTGGGTAAAACTTCCACCGAGCGTGTCGCCAGGTCACGACGATTTCCCGTCAGACGCATTTTCGCGCCGGTGAGAAGATTCGAGCGGTTTCCTCCGGAACAATTTTCCGCGCGTAGGCGATTTTCCGAATCGGGATTTCGTGTCGACGGGATCTCCGAGTAGATCTCCGTCGGCCGGAAGTGACTCGAAACGCGATTCCGCGCGATTAACGGACGGATTTCCGTCGCATGGCGATTTTCCACTTGTCGATTTCCGACGTCGTCCAGCGCATCCGAGTGAGCGATTTCCGCGATCGGTGATCGAAATGCCGCGGGGCTATTAAGCGTCGAGCGGATCTCCGCGTCGCGAACTTCCGTCGGGTCGACGTGCTTGTGGTCGACGAAGGTCGACGAGCGGTGATTCTGCTGATGCCGCAGATACTCTTTTGGCTTCCCGACCTCGAGAAGCTTCTTCTCGTAGTGGCTGCCGACGGTGTCTTGCATGAACGTGAGGAGGATAAGCGCGCACCAATAACCTGACGCACTCATCTTCAGCCGCTCATCTTTCCGTGCGCTATTTGTCCGCTTGTTACATCCGCTCACGACGACGATATGTTTCCCCGAACTTCAATTCCGGCATCCTCGTCGACATAATTAACGTTCACTCCTAACAATGATTTGCAGTGGCCATTTGCGGTAACATGACATGCCCGAAACATTATAACGCGTGATTATTTATTATCTCTTGAAGTCAATTTAACAACGTCAACGTATCCATAAAGTAGTTCTGTCTCTTCTCGACAACATGCACTTAAATACTACGACAGTTTTCGAGAACACGACGTAATTTCAACATTATAACTCGATTGTAATTCTTCTCTCAGTTGTATTTTACATTTATACTACTATTACTAGTTGAATGGAAAATTTGTTTTTTTTTTTTCTTTTTAAGATCTCTGAAGATAAATAGTTTTACTTTAGCAGTTCTTTTACGTTACTCAATCACGGATTCTCGTTGAAACTTTTGCCACGAGAACAATCAGATTGCATCGCGCAACCTTTCGTTTTTTCTTAAATCACAGTTAATGAATCCGGGTATTGAATAACATTCTTAGCATCTCTACGCGATCTTGCATTTCTCCGAAATTTACGACTCTGATAAATCGGGTCTATTCCTTAATAGACCCGGTCCTTAATAGCTTTTCAGCATCACCGGAGTCGACTTATCTTCCGTTTCTTTACAGCTAACTCTACTTCAATGTTTATTTTTTTTATAGCGAAAACCCCGTACTTGTTCGCGTATCAAGTAACGTAACTTTTCAACAAACCTTTCACGATCTGTCCATTTCCGAGTGCCCTTCAAATGAAATTGCCATCAAATGTTTTTGCTAGAGCTACTAAACTGGAATGTCCCTCTTTCTTTCTCTTGCAGCGGTTTAATTTCCATACGGCTATTTCTTGATTTTTTACAATTCAGGAATTATTATGGAATATTACGGAAATTCAATTCCAATGCTAATGCATTATCGGATATCGAAGATCACCGGAGTATTGCGCGAAAAATGTTTAAAGGTGAACATCCTGTGTCGATCTTTCGCAAAACGTCGACTTGATTTGATCGATTAAAGCAATCTTTCAACGCGTGGCCACATTGTACTGTGTGCAGTCGATCGATGGAATTATATCACGCAATCGTTTCACAATCGCGATTTTTCTCGATCCGGAGAGCAACGTAACAAAGCGTTTTTTTATTGATACGATATATATCCGGTTGTTCTCAGTGACAATTCCGCGCACATTTATATCATCGCGATTTCGGAATCGCGATCAGAATTTCGTTCACCGCGTTGTGATATCGACCTAATTTGTCTCTTTCTCGAGTCCCCAATTTTGCAATTCGCACACACACATTATTATGAATAAACCACATTCACATCGTCATGTATTATCCCGAATTTATCGTGACGAAGAACGTGGAAATTCACGATATATTGACGACGTTTTCACGGAAAATTGGCACGCGCGCATGTGACAAATTTATCCACGAATGCGTTTCGCGCGCGCCATTTTATCTGCGATTAATAATGTTAATGTTGACATCCCAAACATTACTGCTAATTGTCAGGCACGATACATGTATTTATTTATTCTCATAGTTAATTATTTACTTGTTTGTTTGTCTGAATAACTCCAATTGTCTGTCTGTATATAACTACCACAAGCATGTTTCGTAAATAAATAATTAAAAATAATTGTCTATAATATATATAATATTCTGCATGTACATGTATTTGTTCTTTTTAATAAGTTTGATTATGCTTTCAGTCGTATTTACTGTCGCGATATTCAAAATTAATCAATTTTCAATGAAATATATGCGAGCACTGTATAAATTTTCACAACAATAAATTACTTAAATTAAGTATGTGTTTTTCCCTTTATAATTATCATTTAATAAATATAACTATTTTGTCAAAATATCAAGAGGCCAAATGATGTTCGTGATTTTATCAGATAACATGGTGAAGCGAACTTGACGTCAAAAATTGTATACAATTCAACTCCCATTAGTGAAAATTAAATCCACATCAACATACCGTTTTGTAATTACGCAAATTAATAGCTACTTTATGATGTGCACGATGCTCAAATACGAGTTAATTAATGCGATTTTTTGATAAATTGGTTTGAAATTTCATGAAACTTCATTTGCAACAAGAAATACTTAAGATCTCGAATATTTAACCTACATCGAAATATTGTTTTTATTCTGACAAAATAGCAATTGTCTGAAAGAACAGTTACCCGATTTTTTTTATCATTATAGATATTATACAGTCGATTTAATGTTTCTAATAATAAAATATATTCGACAATAAAATAGAAGTAAAAAAAGGGCAAACAAATCTCTGAAAAACAATTGATTTGAACAAAATATTTGTGAATTTTCTACAGCATCAAAAAATTAAATTTTTTTGTATAATCAGATTTTCAGATTTTATTATAAATTTATTTTGCCATGACGTTCAATAGGATTAAACAATGTTTCAAAGAGAATCTCTAACGATATTTGTTAGTTAATCCCAATTTTTTTGATTACTAAAGCTTTACTGTTTTTAAAGCGTGCAACATACGCATTTTATCCACGAATAAAAAAACCGAAAATCTCGAAAATACAATCAAAAAGCGCTTTTCAATTAGCTTAATTAATCAGCAATATCGTTTTCATATTCGGTTTAAATCTTTTGATCGTTCCCGTGAAATCCGCTTATTAGCCATTTTCAAACAATTATACGCAAATCTCTCGTGATCGGTCATCCGTCATAAATGTTTGAAATGTCTAATCGAATTAAAACTATCTATCAAAGCAACTGTTTCGATTACACGCGTTTCCAACATTTTTTCCGCGTTTTGTTTTCTAATAAAACTGCATGCAATATATTCACTTAGAGTACAAACTAAGAAATTTTTAACGATGAGCTTTTTCTTTTCGCGATCGATTATCCAAATTGTGTTATCGTCTGGTTCAAGTTGGATCGACGAATCGAGTGTACAGATTTGTCCAGCCGATTGTTATCATTTTACAGTGATGCCCTGGAAAAAAAAACCGTGCGAACTGTGTCTCTCTCGCAAGTCGACGATCGCGATGGATCTGTATGCGCTCGCACGCGGCGTCAAACTGACAAGGGTTGGAAACCCGCCACCCTTCGTGCAAACCAATGTGTAAATGTAGAGCGCATGATCCACCCCTCTTTCTTGCCGATGCACCCGAGAGTTTCGCGCCAGGGGGGTTTCCGCTTCCTCCGACACGCTTAGATCTCAATCTAAAATCTTTTGTACGTTGTTTCTTGCTCGCTACTGTTTTATGCTTTTTAGTGCGAGAATATGAATAAGACACAGTTTTTGCGTTTTTATTCATCTTGCAAGATGCTATAAACATATATGCACACACATATGTTTGATGATATACGAGATGTCTCAAATGAATTTATTCTTTTTAACTATTGAAATTTTGACTATTTTTTTTATAACTGATATACTTAAGTACAATACCAAAAACAAAGATGATTTAAATGGTTCTTATGTCCCACAGTTTTATTTTGAAAACAAACGCTTGTTTTTATCTTTTGCCATGAGATTTTGCGGCGTCTTTATTCATATGACTTATTGAACGTTATATGGTGTTTTATTTTGTAATGTAAATATTTCGGACTCTAAGAGTAATATTGAGAAAATAAACAATAGCCTAAATATTTGAGCGAACAGCTGCTATTCGATTAGATATATAAATATAAGATTATTTGAAAAAGACCACGTTAACAAGTGTTTTTAGTTTCTAATAAGAATTTAAAACAATCGTATAAAGACATTAAAAGAGTAGAATAGCAGAAACATACCTCATAATTTAAATAGTCGGAACCTTCATCACGCTTTAGGAATTGCAATATGTATACTTGTGTCATTTCTTGGTACTGCTACAAAATAATTAAAAAAAACCAATTATACAATTATTTTAATTATTTTAATCAATCTCTTGTCAGAGATATCAAGATTCAATCTTGCAGATTATGTGCATCCTTACCTTTTCGTTCGATTCTTCGCGAAATGATCGTCGACACGGAACTGTGTAATCAACGCGCAAAAACAATCGCGCAAATAACACGGAATAATTGCGCCCGGCACACATTTCTTACTAATTAACTTGATCACGTATTCACTCAGCAAGAATTCTTTCAATCGCGACACGAAGGTAACATCGCGATATAAATTTCACGAAGAAAACGAAAGACTTATGAATTGATCACTCAAGAACGCAGCGCGAAGTAAATATGGCGGTTCTCTCTATTGTTACCGAAGTCTGCCGAACATTGCCGAATGTGTCCAACTTTGGCGCGTACACAATGGCTGCGTTCCGAAATTTACTGCCACTAATGAAAATTTATAGTATGTATCATGTGAACTATAGATTCTCAGTACCGACAGTAAATAATAAAATACAATGCGGAATATATTTATAAATCGTAGATAAAAGTAAATGAAGGCTCAAGCGTCCAAAAAATATTAAGAGAACTGAAAAATATGAAGAGATTCATTCATCACATTAAAAGTTTTATTTTTTCACATACACAAAAGTTTCCTTGTTTATTATCGCGTTTTCTTTCTATTATTTTCCTATTTTATGTAACATTTTCCAAATATGGAATAATATAACTTTTTTTCTTTCAGATAAATATGCATACATGTACATCTGTTTTATAAGCTTCGGATTAAATTTCCAATTGAAGAGCAATCTTTATTTGAGATGAAACAAAACATTTTTTCAATAATTGCTTTCAGATACGCGATAATTGAAAACCGGAAATTTTCATTATTTTAATCACGAGGGAACATATGACAATTACTAGAAAATACTATACATGTTCTTAATGTTAGGTGTATGGCAAGGAATTCAAGCTTAAAGATGGAAGACTCAGATAATTTGTGCCCAGTCAATGTTACTGAATTCGAACCACTATCTTAAACACTTTATTTGTCTTCTTTATGAATTTTTATATCACAAACGTACAGAAAATTTAGATATCAAGTCATAATTTATATAAATGCATTTTGCTCTGTCGTCGCCCGAAAGTCTCATTTTCACATTTGTTTACGCAAAATTGTTCCTGCGGGATAAACCCGAACATACCTCGGTTATAATCGATTCGTATGCATTCTGAAGTCATTTTTCCGATTATTCGAAAACAGTTCCATAAGAAATTCTCGGGCATGGCTCTCACACACTTTACAATTGCATAGTAAAAGTTGTGCAAGTCTCGGAGAAAAAATGGAATACTGTACTTCGAATATCTCGATACACGTGTTTCTTCTCTTACGATTCTGTATATGATCTAAATCTCGATTTCAGGCATGGACAAAACATGTATACTCATCTAGCGCAATCAGCATATTTTTTTTAAAATGGCGCGTTTCAGGATTTTTCGTTCAAATCGCGTTTTTGCTGAAAACAAAGTTGTAATTATTTCATAAATTAACTGTTTTTTGAATTACATGTTTTAAATAACTTTATCCAATAAAAATAAATTGCTTATATAATGTAACTTCCCTGTAAAAGAAAAATAAATAATATCTAAATTCTTTTATTAAAAATTATTGTACATTTTGTAAATCTTTCCTAGCGCAAAAAAAATAATCAATATATAAATCTTGGTCTCCCTTTTCTTTCTTTTTCTCCTTTCCCTCTCTTTCTTTTTCTTTCTCTTTCCCGATATAGAATATAAGATTTAAATAACATCTACACATAATGTTTCTCTCCCTATTAAAAGTAAAAATCTTCAAGAACTTTTTTTTGTAACATAAAATTAGATCTTTCAATTTTTTCAAGTGTATATTCGAACATATCTACATATTCGGGTTGATTGGGATCCAAAAACACAAAATCTTGAAGCTCTAGTAAAAATCTTAAAACTTGTCGCACAAACTTCATTGAACACCCTGTATTTTTGGAATTATGATACTTGGAATATAACGTAGCATATTTGTAAATATTTAAATACTTATACACATTCTCATATTTAATCCTTTACGCTTGCGTTCTTTATCCTTGGATATTTTGCGTCATTTCTGACATATATTTTGCGTGATATTGCATGTATATCTTTTAGCCACACTGCACACATCACGTATTGTTTTTAATCACAAATACAAAGAGTCGCACTTGAAAAACTTCGTAAACAAAGATATATAAAAAGATCAATATCTCCTCTTATTTATCGTAAACTTGCATCTCTTTTTATCGCTGACCAGTTAATGCATGTTACGTGTTTTTATAGTTTCTCGATTTCACGAAAGTCATTTCACTAGTGGACGGACATCACGTCGTTACTTATTCTTCTTGTGCGTCCGTCGAGTCACTCGGCCGCAAAATAATCCAACGGTGAAAATGACTCCAATTATAGTGCACCCAACAATCATGAAGTAACGCCGCGCTGGGGAACGATTCACTGTTGAATACAATTCCTCAAACGTATTTAATGACATCAGCTGTAACACGATAAATATAATTTATTCCACATACTCAAAGACAATAAATGTGTCAAACATAAACATATTTCCTACAGACCTTAGCAGCGTTTTTGAACATTTCTATCCTTGTAACTAACATTTTGTAACAATCAGGTTGTAAGGATTTATTGTTGTCTTCCAAGGCATTTTGCAAACACATAATATCTGTAATACAATAATTGTTTAAATATCATAAATATTTTAAAAATGCATATATTAGTGACAACAGAAATTTCACATACGTCTTCCTGCGCCTTGAGGTACGGTACTGCAATATTTGCTAACGTCCACTGCGCAAGCTTTCTGCAACAAAGGATCCGCGTTAATGTCAGCTTTTGTTTGTTCTATCAGATCGGCAACTTCTAAACGACAATCATCCGTCATGTCTTGACTTCCAGAATTGAATTTCCTCTTGAGACACTCTTCAACAGCACCCGGTTCATTTTCGTCCGATCGACATATAGTTTCGATCTAATAAAAACATAATATATAAATAATATAAATTTTGCGCTAAACATCTTCGTTAGACAACAAAGTTCTTCGATATTTTGTTGAAAAAACTTTCAAAGTCGCGAAGCAAAATTGTAAGTAAGTTTATTTTCACCTCATGCGCGCACATTGTTGCTAATAATGGATTTAAATGATAATTTAGTGCAGCTTCTCTGAGGATATTGGCCATTTGATGTTCACACTTTGTTGTCAGCTTTGATTCCCGAAACCTGTTTTTTAAACAACGTATGACCTTTCCTTCGAGTTCCTTGTCAGTACGCTCACGTATTAAAACCTAAGATAACATGAAAATCAATTATCAAAAAGTATTTTTAACACAAATTTATCTTAATATTTTTCTCACACATAATTCGTTAATTTTCTCTTACCCATTTGCAATGTTTTTCAATATCGTAGCCACATGCATTCTGCAATGCAGTGTTGAATCTATAATCTGTATTCTGCTCGATCATTCTTCGTATTACAATGCTCTTGCATTTATCGTCGAAAGTGAGCTCGTCTTTGTATCTTTTAAGGCAGTCCAAAGTTTGTGACTTGCTTACATCGTGGCAATATTGTCTGATCATACCACGACAAATAGTCAACAAAGGAAAATCGCTAGAACTATCCTGAAATTCTTGTTTCCTCACTTTGAAAAGTTGCTTGTGACACGTGTCCGATAACTTAGACTTGTGCAACGCTAGACACTCTAAAACCTGGAAGAATTAGATTTATATAGTTTATTGGCGTATTAAACTTTTTGATAAAGCTGTCCAACCAAAGTATATAACTAAAAGTATATAACTAAAACAAGTATAAATAGTAAGTATAGAAATTGTCATTAAAGTTTACAAGCTGTCTCTCTAAGTATACGTAATATCAATATGTAACGATAAAAAAAAAAAGAGATTGCTATCTTGTACTATAAGTCCTACTATATCATTACCTGTGAATTGCCTGGTTCTATATTAAAACAAAATCGTTTGATGTCCGTGTTACAAGCTGTTTGTAAGATGGGATCAAAATGAATGTTCTCTCGTTGCTGATAAAGTTGCGCCCGTAACTGTTGTCTGCAATCCTTCAATACGCGATGCTGAGATTCCTTTATTATATCCTCCTGCACGATCGAACTTAAGCATTCTATCACATCGGCTTTTGTCTTTGATCTAAAAATCATTATAATTGACAAATTGTATTATTACTTATTTTCTAAGATCTTTAAGATATTTAGATTTGTCTGCATATTGTGAAACTTAATTACTTCGGACACCATCTCTTCACATAAAGTCTGCACGCCTCTTTGAATTTGTATGTAAAATGGTAGTTTTTTAAAGAAATCAGTTGAAAATGCTCCACAGCCGCTTTGCATTTGTAGTCGGTACGTGAATCCAGTTCGTTCTTGTGCTCAATAAGACATTCCATCATTTCTCCCTCATCTTTTCCATATTTCAATACTTCCTAAAGTAGATAAACATTATTATTAACAATAAGAAGCTAAGTAAATTTATAAAATGTAAAAACATACCTCGCAATGACGTTCCATAATATGTTGACACGCTGAAGAAATAATAGGATTCAGTTCAACGCGCTCCGCTTGTTCCTCGGTGAAATTTCCGACTGCAAGCTTGCACTTTTTGTTTAAACTGCAAAATTCAATCAATAAGTAAAAATTTAGTCAACAAGCAACATTTTAACATTTTTATACTTGATGGAACAACCAGTACTTGTCTAAATTATCTTGCAAACAAAGAATCTCTTCTCCTTTCGCGGTTTTATCATAACAAAGTGATGCTAATTCATTAAAGCACACTTCCTCTATCTCGGGTTGTAAATCGACGTTTACAGCACGTTGTCTCATGACTCTTCTAATCTCGTCTAAACAATCTGGCTTGAGCTAAACAAATAGAATACAACACAACTGAAGAGAAGCAAGAGAAAATATTTCTAGAATATTTATAACTTATATGTGTTATAATAACACGTAAATTATAATTTACATTTCAATTCTTAGGATAAATTAGCTAAATTAAACATCGTTTTGATAATCTTACTGTTATATTCTTTTGATATGCGTGCCGATATAAGCATGGCAGTACGAGAGGTCCTGTTTCAGGATCCATCTGTTTGCCATCGTTAGACCATGCGTTTCTTGCATGACAAAAATGTGCGGCGTCGAATTTACAGGCTCTGTACAATTGTGGATCAAGTTTGAAATCTCTAGCAATGAAATACTGTATTTGAACTAAAGCTGTTTCACAGGCTTCAGTCATTCTTTCCGTTCCTAATTGTTCCATTAGGCAAGATATTACTCTGGCGTCTCCACCGTGTATCTAAATACATATGTATAAAATATGTATAAAATATATATAAATTATATATACATACATATATAAAAGATAAAAAGTTAGTAAAAACATAAAGCAAGTACATACAATAAAGCAAAATTGACTTAAATGCAACTTTAAATTTTGAGATAAATCACAAACATCTTTACATTAATGATGCGAATCACTTACATCTCTACAAGCTGAGCTAACCACAGGTTGACATTGTTCCCTTAGAACTGGGTCGATTCTCCAATCTTCACCAGCATCAGCCTCCATAATCAACTCTTCCAACTAAAATTATAACACATAGGTTTTGTTTAATAAATAAGTGTATTTATTATTGATCTTGGAAAGTCCAGATTTTTTAAACTTTTTAAGTTATAAACTCTTTACCGCTCTTTGACATCTTGGCGAAACTCTCGATTTCTTTTTTCTCGTCCTTGTATGTTCCATCAGGCAATGTATCGTAACACCGCCGACCTCGAGACTGTTACAAAAGGTCGTGATATCGTTAGCACAACCATCTACAATCTCTGGTGATAATCGGTAATCTTCCATCAGAAGTTTTCTGTGATCGAACATTTCTGCTTGACAATTTCCATCAATTTTGCTGCCATTTTTTACAGCAGATTCTAGACATAATAAAATTTGCGCCAACTTAATCTCCTTATCTTCGGACACTGATCGCCGGCAGTGATTATTTCTGATATCTTCTTTACACGCTTTGACTAGACCTTTACTGATCTTATAGTCAGAAGCAATGAGCTTCTCTCTCCTTGTTAATTGCTCCTGACATTGCGCAGTCATCGATCTGTCAGTAGAAAGAAAAGTTTTACAAAATTATTGACTTATATCTTTCTTTTTAGACAATTCATTAAACTTCTAAATAATTGAACTCAAGCAAATCAACACAGCAATTTTTCTCCATTTGTCATTTAAATATTCACCTATCAGTTTTATGCTGCATCAAACACTTATAGACTTGACCACTCCCAGGTCGAATGTTAGGACAAAACTTAATATGATCATGAGTACATGCCATATATAGCTGACGGTCTAGCCTGATATTTTCAGCCTGGATCTCTGACACATATAAGATATGTCTTCTGCACTCATGCTGTAATTGATCAACATGCTCCTGTAAACAAGCTAGTATCTGACCTTGTGATATATCTCTGTATGGTTGCAGACTGTCACATTTGAATTTCTTAATGTCACTTGCACAGTCTGTTTTAAAAGGAGTTAGAATTCTGAAATCACTGAAAGCAATCCATTCTAGTCTTTGAATATAAGTAATACAATCAGGATCTCTGACCATTTCTCTTTTATCAATCAGACATGACAGATATGCTCCGTGAGCTTTACCAGAGCTTGAACATTGCAAGCTATCAAGCTGCTTGCCACATGCCTTTCTGGCAAGCCTTTCTATGTTTTGATTGTCTGTAATATTCTGAATATAGATCCAAATTGCTTCTTGACACTTTTGATCAATACCAGATATCTCAGTAGGCTATAAAATTTGTTGACAGTTAACACAGATCCTCAGTATTCAGTTTTTCCTTTTTTTTTCAATTTATACATACCTTGAAAGTTTGAATGCATTCTAACAACATCAGTTCATCATTATTCCTATCTATATCACCGCAGAGACGATTCAACTTATCACGACACTTGCCATTTATAATTCTTGGTGAACTATCATCATCAAGTTCATTTCTGAGATCTATAGCTCTTTTGACTTTAGCTGAGGTATTGGAAAAAAGCCAGCTGATTCTGGCAGGCTCATCAAGCTGCCGAGCAAATGCATCTTCAAAATAAGTAGATGATGTGCAGTGCAATAGCAGTAGAACAAACAGCACAGACAGTAATTGCCTTGTATGTTCCATTCTTAATAGAATTTACTTTTTTTTAGTAAATTCATTACAATAACGTCCTGTATCAAAGAAACATACAATCCCATGAGATATATTGTAACAAAACTATTGTAGTGCTATTTTCTTCGAATCTTTTAACATCAATTTCATAAATCAAAGAAATAAATTAGTAAATTATAAAATTCAAAAGCTACATGATTAAATAAAGTAACGAAAGAAAGACTCACAATCTTGTAAGTTCGTCTGCGTCACGAATCACTTCAATTTTTTTATGCTTGTTGATCATTTACTGTAAGAGATGTGTACGTCACAAACGCACAAGTACGTCGCGTGCTTTGTATCAGAAATTGTCAGCAATATATAAGCATTGGTGAGCATATAAAATGACTGGTACAAGGTACAATTTACAGCTCAGTGCAACCTATTACAACCTTGCAAAACGTAGGATAGTGATGTCGTGTACATGTAGTGATTCTCTAGAGAGTCAACAGTGTGTGTATATTTTTATAACGTCATCTTGTAGAACACACAGCGCATTACTTGCCATATATTATCGACAGTTTGCGTCGATATATATTTGATGTTGGTAACGTAGAAACTTAAAAGATAAATATCTTTTTCCTATTAAAACTGAAAAGAAAATATTGATTTTCTTCAATTAAAACAAAATTATAAAGAATTAAGATGTGATCAAAATATATTATTTACGAACATTTTCTTGTATATAAAATATGTAATAGCGTAAGTTATTCAAGTATATATTTCAGTGTTCAATATAATATACACGTAACTAAACAATTAAATATATGTATAATTTTAAGCCTTTTCTATTTTTTAAACTTATATATTTTGTTAAATCTGTTTTTTTCTCTCGTATCTTATCTACTTAAAACTACTTAAAAAAAGATATATATATAACATATATATGACATTGCGATTGTCACTCAAGATACTCGAGAGTTCGTGACGTTAAACTGCCATTGGCGCGAAAAGCTGGCCGGTTGCAAGACGTTTCGTTCTGCATTTTAGAATATTGGTCGTCAGTGAGTATTCTAACACTTGAAAGGATTTGTGATTGTACCAAAGCGTTCACGTGTGAGTATAGCTTCATACAAAGCTGAGCTGTTCGTAACAGTTTGCAAATCGTCAGTCAATCAGCCGAAAATCATATCGTCATGACTCTAATGCCAAGAGAATCTGCGAAGTTAGTCGCCACATTGGCAAAAGACGTGTTCATCGAGAAAGACGGCGTAAAAAAATTGGCATTGGCAATTCTCGACGGTATTAAGAACGGAAAAGTTTCTTTGGACAATTTCTCACAAGTGAAATTTCATCCTAAAAACGACGATCCTCGAACAGCTGATTGGATATTCGTTCTGGATACGTTGAATTTCTCCTTCTGGACCGACACGGGCGCTGCCAAGTGGAAGGTTAACGGAGAGACCGGCTATTTCGCATTTTGCGCCGCTATCAAGAGAGCCATTGACGATGGAAAACCGATGTGGGATCCTAAATATTACTCACAGATAACGGAGGAAGATGCAAAAGTTATCTTTCGAGGTGACGATGAAACTGACATTCCGCTTCTGCAGGACAGAATAAAGAATCTGCACGAGGCCGGAAAAGTATTGTTGACCAAATATAAAGGTACTTTTGCGGAATGCATCAAGTCGTGTGAAGGTTCGGCGGAAAAGCTGCTTCGGTTGATTGTGGACGAGTTCCAGTCGTATCGAGACGAGGCCGATTACGAAGGTCACAAAATCAGCATCTATAAGAGAGCTCAGATATTGATCGGCGACATATGGGCGTGCTTCAAGGGACGCGGACTCGGCGAGTTTCACGATATCGACAGTATAACGATGTTTGCCGATTACCGTATCCCTCAGGTACTCGTCCACTTCGGCGCGATGCGTTACAGCAATTCACTCATGAGCAAGCTAAACTCTGACGAGCCGTTGAAGCAGGGCAGTAGAGAGGAAGTCGAGATACGTGCTCTCTCGATCGAAGCGGTCGAGCAGGTGCGCGACGAGATAAGACGATTGATCGAGGCTGATCCCAAGATAAAATTGAATCCGATAACGGATGTCAATGCGATCGTGGTCGATCACTTTTTATGGGATTATCGACGAGAGTATGCTCAGGAACTGGAACGCATACCATTCCACAAAACCAGAACCATTTACTACTAGTAAACAAAGATTGCTGAAAAATGTAAATGCCATTACTACGATACCGGATACTACCTCTGTACAAAGATAATATGTGCATTTTATATTATTATTTTCATCTGTTTATTTCATTAATATACACACGTTTTTTTAACTTTTGAGACAACTACGATTAAATAAATTTATTACTATTAAAAGTAACAAATCTGAATATATAATAAATAAAAATATTAGATAATAAATTTATTGCATGTCACTTTTGTTTTATAATCTCGATGTTTAAATATTTATATAATTAAAGGATTTTATGAAGATTGCAATTCAAGTGATTTATCACAATTGTCATTTAACATTTGTAAGGCATATAACATTTTGTAAGATGTATATCTTAAATAAAAATATTTTATATTACTATTATAAAAAGTGCTTTTTTCATGAATACCGGCATGTCGCATTTGTATGGTAAGGTTATATTTGTTCTGCTCCCAGTAGTAGTGTCTCGCTTGACTCGACTTGTTTTCTTCAACTGACGAGCGCCGTACCAACTACCTGTAGACCTGTAGTAAAAGACGGTGGTCAAAATAGTCAAATCGACAACGTAATTAATCAATTCCACGCGTTCTAATAATCAATTTACGAGACCTACAATACGATCTACGATCCGCGTCTGCGTCTTATGTAGATAAGCCTTTATTGGCTGCGTTCAGCAGAACTCTGCGCTTAGCAAGCGCTTTGCAATTGGTGCTTGTCATTGGCACATACTTTCGTATTTCCAATAGATTTACAAGAAGAGACTAATCGCAAACAATAAGCGCTAGCCATTGGCTGCGTTCAGCAGAACTCAGCGCTTAGCAAGCGCTAAAATGCTGGCCTGATTGGTTAGTTTGCTTACGACTTTAAAAATGTATAATAAATGATGTGAACTATAGATATGTTGTACTGGCAGTGAATTTTGGAACACTGTGTCATTGGTTTCGCCATTTTGAGTCGCGCATGTGTACGAGACATTAGCAGTGATATTTGGCGCAAGTCGGCGTCTGATTATTCGAGGCAAAATTGCTCAGAGAAGTGTTGGAGCACATTGTAGCATCTGTGATCCATAAACCTCAAAATGGCAATGACAACAAATCAAAGTAAAGGTAGTGGTTGGCCTCGTCGAGCGAGCAATAGTTCGTTCGATGGGAAAGTGGTGCAGAATCAGTCAGTCACTATCAACAGGACTGTCAATTTGTAAGTAATAAAACAATGAACAATGATATTTGTAAACTTGATGTGCTCTGAGATTACATCTCTTCTATAGAACAACTCTCTTGCCGGTGGACGCTAGCAATATTTTCCTACAAAATCTTTTGTTTTTGTATGTGAATACTTACAAAGCAATTGTACTTCTTTTTTTAAAAAACAAAGTTCTGAAATTTTAAATAGTTTTACAACTTTAATTTTTTTATATGTAAACATATTTATGCACATTTTATGTATATACCTGTTGTGTGACTGTGTGTTATAAACAGTGATTTATCAGAATGTTTAATTTATATTGTGGTGTATATACTCTACAATTAATCATTTATATTATTCACTTCTCATTAGAATAATATTGTAATACACACCATGTGATCACCTAAACTGTACTATAATATGTAAACTCACAAATTTTCATATTATTGTCACTAAGGAATATTTCTTATTCTATAGTTGTTTCAGAGTTATATTTATTACATAAATTGATTATTACTTCTCTTTTGACATTAAATCTCTCCCTTTTTGAGTTAAATCTCTCTATTCCTCCATATTTTTCTTTTTTGCTTAACAAAATTTTATCTCTAATTTTGTTGTCTCTTATCGTCACTGTTAGAGAAAGAGAGCAAGAATTTAAAAAAAGTCTAGTTTTAACTTGATAGAATAGAGAGATTTGATCTGCGTATATATATATATATATATATATATATATATATATATATATATATATATATATGGTGTGTATAAAGTATATTTATGTATATGTATTTTAAAAAACATAAAGTTTTACTTATTAAATGTTCTGCTCTAACATTTGATTTGTCAATTCCCTTTTATAATTAAGTGTGCAATATTATGATTTTTAATAATGTTTTTACTATGCAGAATATCACACTTTGTATGATAAATAAATTTAAATTATTTGTATGATAAATAAATTTAAATTCATTATGTGAGAAAAAAAAGGTAAATAATTTTATAGTCACAAGTAAACACAATAAACATTACAGAAATTTGAGAAAATAGTTAAAACACTTAACTGACCAGTTACTTAAAAATAGATAGCTTACTAAATAGCGCTTATCGACCAGAAGCCTATTAATCGACTTAGTAGTTATCCGGAAATACCAGCGTATTCGCGCCAAACAAGCCGGTAGTTTGCGTATAATGGCTCTGTTTCAAGCCAATCCGTTAAATGTTAAGTACACATGTTTGTATTTGCTGAATTATATTTATAAATATGTGATCGTAATATCATAGTAACAAATAATATGTATTTGACATGTACCTGATAATATAATTATATGAAATGTTGAACAAATACATAACTTTGTACAAAGATATACATATACATATTTTATATATACATATGTGTGTGTATAAACTAATTATTATTTATATGCAAATTGTAACATTGATTACAGTACTTTTATTAAATTGAATGATTGTATTAGTATTTTGTGTTTGTAATTGCACTTAAATTGCAGTATATATAAAGTATGTTAAATCTCAGAAATTGTTATTATATACATAAAACTAGAGCATGATGAACAATTACGGACTATTTTTTATTGTAATCAATTGCATAATTATAACTATTGCAAAAGTATTTAATGTAATGTATATGATATGCAGGATGTCTCTCTTAAAATGGTTGTTACAAAATATTTGCAAATATTTTATATTTTAAAGCCGTTGAAACCTTTTAAAGAAACATTCTCAAAACTATAATCTTTTAAAATATAACTGCTCTTATTTGAAATTGTACCAGCAAATATTTGGAATAACTTCCAACTGCTGTATAAAATGTGCTGTATGATTCATGTTTTTAATTTAATAAATTGCTTAAAATTTAAAAATTATAGTTTATTTTTCAAACTTTTGTCTCAGAATGTTCTAAAAACTTTAACATTATATATAAAAAATTTTCTAATAATTTGGGAGGACATTCTGTGTATGTGTATATATATATATATATATATATATATATGTATATATATACATATAAAAGTTTATCGATATTATTGCTTTATGAACACACATAACAGAAATTGTGTGATAGAATATAAGAATGCGGTAAATCATATATGTATTCTAAATTTGAAGAAGGTTACTGGTGGACTATTTTAAATAGGTAAAAACCTAACAAAAAATACAACTCGTTTATCATAGATACCCTTTGACAAACTATACATTTGGAACAAAAGAGCCACTCTTCGAGAAAGATCCATCAGTACCAGCAAGATTTCAGCGTATGAGAGATGAGTTTGATAAAATTGGTATGCGGAGAAGTGTGGAAGGTGTTCTACTTGTACATGAACACGGATTGCCACATGTTCTCCTACTGCAACTTGGCACAACATTCTTCAAATTGTAAGTTTTAAACTTTTAGATGTATTGTAGGTAGAAAATAAATTATAAATGTTTATGCAAACATATAATAGAAGAAAAATTTACACTATACTATAAAATATTTATATCGAGGAATCTTCTTAAAATTATTTTTAATCAAGAATATTTTAATCAAGAATATATTTGCATAAACATTTGTTGCGAGAATATCGCTACTACATTTATTTTTCTTCTTGTTTTCTTTATAGACCTGGTGGTGAACTCAACACAGGAGAAGATGAGGTAGAGGGCCTAAAACGGCTCCTTACAGAGGTAAAAGTTAGTGCAACGTCTTATACTGCCTTACAGGCTGACTAGGAGTGGCACTTTGATATCTTTGATATACTAGATAGTGACACTGTCTTTATAGACTTAATTGTTATTGTATATATTGTGTACATTTGTAGAACTTATGTAACCGGGCCTGTAGCTCCATATAGGATCTCGCTTTTTATTCTTACAATGTTTTATACCGTTAGCGTGCTGCATGCCCGGAAATTTTAATGTCTATAATACATCATGATACGCTGTATTGTATATGGTTAGCTAAGAACATTGTTCTTATTGTCATAGTGTATGTGATAACACAATAACATAGAAGAAACAAAATATGCAGAGTGTAAAATGTAGTGACAAGAAGATTGTATAAAGATATCGTGAACATATTTTACTCTCAAGAGAGAATTTTGTAAGAATCGATTATATCAGATAGAATGTTTAGAATTTTATTGTTAAGGAAAAGGAATCTGACATTGGCACAATTCTTAGATCTACGACTTCATGTGTATTAGATCGCAAAATAAATTCTCAAAATTAGTAATTTTTACTAAGTGCCAATTTTCTTAACTGAAATTTATAATATCAATGTATATATATATAACATTTTTTACTTTATTAAATATTTACATAAATATATGTTATATATGTTATGTATATATATGTATATAAACAGCATATAGATGCTTTACAAAATGTATAAATGTTTTTGTTAATCGTGTTGATTAACTTGATTATTGTTAAGATTAATATTGTTACTTATTTGTTGCGTATATTTCTCGAAATCATCATTGTGCAACCATGTTCTTAGTGGACTGACCAAAGAAGAATGTATTTTATTTCATACTTTATTCTCACAAAGTTCAATAGAGTATAGACAACAAACCGGATTGATTTCTAGACTTTTGGACGGTCAGATGGAGTAAAATTAGAATGGGCTATAGAGGATACCATTGGAAATTGGTGGCGGCCAAACTTTGAACCTCCTCAATATCCATACGTACCGCCACACATCACAAAACCGAAGGAACATAAAAGATTATTTCTCGTGCAACTACAAGAAAAAGGTATAGAAAGAAATTTTATCAGAAGTCTATGATATGTAAATTTATGTCAAGAATATAGTATTTACTTGTATGGATTTTTTTTATGTCTAGCTCTTTTTGCCGTACCAAAAAATTACAAATTAGTTGCCGCACCATTATTTGAATTATATGATAATTCGCAAGGATATGGTCCTATAATTTCATCTTTGCCGCAATCGTTGTGCAGGTAAGTAAATTAAATATTTATTTTATTTTGTGCTTATATATAATGCAAAGAAATACATCTTAAGACTTTTTATTTTGTTACAGGTTTAACTTTATCTACATGTAAACTTTAAGTTAAAACACCAAAAAAATTGACTTTTTTTTTTTAATTTAATAAGATTAATTACAATAGAAGTGCATATGAAATAAACATGTAACAAACGATGTGACAAACGATTTGAAACAATTTCAATTCTATATTAAAAATTAAAACAGATTTTTTAATAGTATTTATAACCTCATTTATATCTCATTTACTAATTTTTGCATGTAAGTTTTTATATCATATCTAACAAGTTTGACGAAAAGTATAAGTAGAGTTTATATTTTAAGTTAAATAATATCTTATGTTTATTTCGAATTGAACACGTCGAACGTGCCTTGCTATTTTTGTCACATAAAATAGTAAACTAAAGATAATGAATAATAGATAATTTAATTTACAAGCAAGTTTACGTAGAGAAAGAAAGATTTTTGGGGGGAACTTTGTGACTTATAAAGTAAAAGATTTTGTTAATTCTTTTTTTAATGTCTTAGTTTCTTACATATCACAATACTTATAAGTGTGTGAAATTACATATATTTTTCTTTATATGACTCACTAATGATACATAAAAAATTCATGCGTTTATAACTTTAATCATAAAATATTTTCAAATTTTAAGAGTATATTTTACAATTTCTTATTTTGCTACAGAGTTTTGTAGTAATTGTGCAAAACGATTGGTGACAAAGAGAGAAACATCTATAAATCTATCTACACAATTATGTATACAGGTTTCTGTACGGCCATCCAATTTACTTCCTGGTTTATCGACACATTTATCCCAGCAAAAGTCATTGAATTCATGGATCTAAACAAATTGTGAAGTTTTGTATAATTGTTTTTATCTCATAGTAAAGTAATACACACATATATATTTATATTGTGTGTACATATATATATACATATATAAAACAAAATTAGGAATACAAATTAATTCAGTTTGTTTTGTAACTTCTATAACTATTGTATATATTTACTTGTGCATTAAATTGCGCTTTTTGCTTTTCGACCATCAAAAGCTCAGCTAATTCAGGATCAATTCCTTTGATATTCTCATTATCAGAGAAAGAGCTGCTGTTAAATAAAAGAAAATAATATTCAGTTTTATACTCTTTTTCTAATTTGGATATATTGATTATACAACCATGCTTAATATCGATGAATTTGGGCTCAATCGATGCAATTTTAACGACAAATAAAAAGTGTTTGAATTATGAAAAAATATGAAAAACCAATATTGCTCTCTATATTTAAAATCAACCTGGTTTAAGGCAAATGTTTAGCAAAGTTTATTTAATAACCATTTTAAAAATAATTATTTATATTTTGTTGTAAATTTAAAATATATTACTTTAACGCGTACGCATGTGATCGCAGAGCAGGCACATGTGACCACAACGCAAGCTTGCAGTTGATGCAATGAAAATGACAGGTTTCGTAACCTAACTTGACGAGACCAACTTCAACTTTATTAATTACTCGCTTTACGGGACAGACACATTTTTCTTTGCGGATTCTTTTTATATATAAAAAACACTGCGTCGAATGAGCTTAAATTAAATAATTGAAAGTAGTTGGTGATGCATTATAAATAATTACATATCATTTTTACTTATCGAGCCTTGTACATTCAAAACGGAATAAATACAATTTTATTGAAAACAAGGGGATGGCAGAAAATTGAATATTTTACCTAAATGAGTCTGCCATTCTTTGAAATTGTAACAATTGATTTAATTTAATAAAAATTTAGAACAGATAAAAATGTTTTAGAATTATACACTGCAGAACACAGAGTATCACTAGCCACTATTTGTATGCGCAAGCGTAGTATAATGTTGTGCAACTCGTCGTGCAGTTGGATTGAATCGTCGGAGTACTTCACAACACACACTAGACTAAACTAACCTCCCCAGCATAATCATTTTCTTGATTTTCTTTCTCAGAAGTATTTAAAGCAGAAAGGCACAATGGCAAATCTTGCTGGAAAAGTCACTGGATTAGTAAAAGGTATGAACAATATTTTTTAAAATTTTATCTCAGTGTCTTAAACAAGAGTTAAATTTGTTTCGTAAACGCAGCTTATTATGTAACTTATATTTCTTATAAAATTTTTAAAGCATAGTAATTAAAATGTACAGATCTCATATGTAATAGTTCAGTGTGTTGACAATTTTTTTTTGTTAAAAAAAAACTTAGTTTGTAGAATCTTCGTTCTGACAACTTGAATTTCAGGCACTTTTGTTAAGGTTAAGTTTCCTACACAAGAGATAATAAATTGATCTATATAGTCTTTTATTGCAAGCAAATTAAAAATCAATGCAAATAAGTCTATAAAATATTTAAATGTTTTCAGAAATTATCAAATTTTAAAAAACAACAATATATTTATGTGATTTCTAACTTAAATCAAGTATTTACTTCTAATTGATTTAACGTTAATCCTTAATGTACATATATGTGTCATGTTTGATAAAGGAATAAATAAAACTGAATAATGCACATCAATTGCAGCTGGTGTTACACAGGCAAAGCCTGTGCTGCAAGTGTGGCAACAATATGCCAGAGTAGAACTCACACCACCTTCCCTAAGAGATATTCCTGAGATTCGTAGTGGTTTTGCCAAGTTGATTAATTCTGCACGAACTGGACGTTATCGTGAAGTCACTGTACGTGAAGCTGTCATAAACACATTAGTGGCTGCTGAAATATACTGCTGGTTCTTTGTTGGAGAATGTATTGGGAAGCGACACATTGTTGGATATGATGTGTAAAATGTATGTAAATCTTCACATAGATAAATGTATAAATTTATAGACACTTGCTCGTAAAAATATACAAAATGATGTAAATCTCAAATGTTTTCTCTGTCAATAAGTGATTGTTATAGTAAATATCTTTTGGTTTATTAAAAATCTATTTATTTTATACCATATAAAATTAGAAAACTGATTATTTCAACGTATGTTGAGTTGCAAACTGCCATATACAAATTGCAGCAGTAACATGAACATTTAATGATCGTATTATACCTACTTGAGGTATTTCTATACATGTGTCGAAGAGAGGTATAAAGTTAGCAGGTATACCATCTTTCTCATTCCTGCAAAAATCATTCTTAATTACACAAACGTCAACAAAATATATTAAAAGCAAAACTTTATTTACCCTAAGACGAGAATTGTTTTTTTATCAAATTTTGCTTCAAGTAAATTTATACTATTGGCTGTTTGTTCAACACCAATTAGAGACCATCCTGTATCTTTCTTTTTTAGCAAGTATTCTTGTAACTCATGTGGCTTTATCTATAAATTTTTAAATAGTTCAATACTAGCATGTTATTTGTATGACTGATGACTTTTAAAAATAAAAATACCTGCAACATATTTATCCATCTTTCGGCAGATACGCTGAGGGACTGAAATTCTTTGTCCTTTACATGACTCGCATTTGCAATAACCAATGTTTTAACTCCAAATATCTCACATGTTCTAGCAATTCCGCCTAAATTTGACGGTCGACTAACAAAAGATGCTACAACTATTAAACCCTCTTCCTCTAACTGTAAATCTTGCTGATATTTAGAGTCAATCATTGTTTCAAAAACATCTCTATATAACGGAGTTTTAGACTTTGACGGATCAATTTTCTTTTGAATGTCATGCAAACCTTCTGAATATGTTTCAATATAATTTGCCAGTGATTCCATATCATCTAAAATATATATTATATACATATATATGGTTTGTTTATGTTACTTATAATTTTCCTACAAATATATATAATATTTTACTGCTCTTTTCATTTACCTGTAGAAGATTTTGTGAGATATGTGGAAGTTTTAATCTCGGACAGAAATAAATCGATATTATAAAGCTGTAGGGGATGATTGTCATTTTGTTCAAATGCAAAAGCTTCAAATACATCTGTACCAATCAGTTCATCACAACTTATATTAGTTAATCGCGGTAATTCGAAATAAATCGTCTACAAGACATAAAATAATGAGTTAAAAATACATGTTCTCAAAATTTTTAAAAACTTTTTGTTTTTAAGATGAATTCTATACCTGCAAACTGTAATCCTTCATCGGATGAAAATGGGAAAAGTAAAAGTCATCTTGTATTTTAGCTGAATTTTTTGTTGTACTTCCTTGCTGTAAACTAGCCACAGCTGCTTGATAGATGCCTTTGTACTCCAATATACTATCATTACCATTTGTCTTCTCGATTAAATCGCACAATTGAATTAAAATAAACTATATTTCAAGAAAACAAAATACGTGATATTAGAACATAGAATACTGATAAGAATACATATTGCAGCCCTCATTTTAAATTACTTACTAGACTTTACTTGCCTGATTATACAAACGCACGTTAAATTGCTGACCTAAACAGCATTGTGCTACATATGGCAGAGCTGTTTGAATAAAATTTTTCTGACTCTCATTCAATAGAAGTCGTGCAACATGATATACAATACTTGACACAGAAATCGTGCATCCTGGTCGTCTTTCTATACTCTAGAAAAATGCACTGTGTACACATATAAAGTAAGAGACAAAATAAATATTTAAGAAAAACAAAATTCTTTCTATATTACAGATCTTATTCGAAATACCTCTGCAAATAATTTCCATAGTTTGTCGTGTAGATTAATATTTTTTGTAAAGATTCGTATCATCAACCATTCCTGCATCAATCTCACACTGTGTTGATTGCTTTCCGAAAAAATAAAATCGCTTATTTTCTCCTGCAGTAGAGCAACAAATTCCTATAAAGCACAATTATCTGTAATTTTTTAGTAAAAACCAAAAAATAATTCTTGAAACAGGTAATTTAATGTACTCACTTCACTTAAATCTGGTTCCAATATTAATAATATTTGCATCAGTCTGTGTTTTAATTTATGTATATAGGAGTCGTTAAAATATCTTTTGTTCTTGTATTTGTCTAACATCTCAAGTGCAAACGGCACAATTGCCACATTATTTGATTTTGAATGACTGACTATTTTATGTAATAATATAATAGCTTGCGCTCTTACTGCAGTATCGTTACTCTGATCCCTGTTATATCAATTTTAATTTTAATAACATTTGTGCGTGTGTTATACGTGAAAAACAAAAGTGTTTCAATATTTTTGTTAATATTATAAAATTTGCAATATTGATGAAAGATGCTTACAATACAAGGATGTGCTTTGGATAATATTTCATTAAATGCTTGATGATAAATAAGTGAGCATGATTTTCAACTCTTTCATCACGTCGGAGCACAGAGCCATGCAGCAGACAACTAAGTAACGGTTTTTGTAATTTTGTCAAATTATGTGCGTTCAGTTTTTCTAGTTTAGAAAGTAATATCCTTTTGAACCTTGTGAATGCTCTTTCGAACTTTGATGTATCATCTTCTCCTATTAATTGACTTATGAACTGTAAAACACAAAAGATGATATAAACAATTACAATTTAAAAAAGTATAGTACATGTTTTTTATATCACACATTTCTTACTTTATTTATAAATTCTATAGCATTAGGCAAGAGAAAGAAATTATCGTTAATAATAACTCCAGTAAGATTCTCTACTGCTGTCCAGAAAATATTGTTTTTTTTACTGTCGAGAGTACATCTCCAGCATAGTTCCAGAACATATTCCAAAGTTTCTTTATCATTTGTGGCGTTGATGGCTTTATTGTCAATTAGTATAGTAAGTACCGTTGCTACTTCAGAAATAGATTCTATTCCACCTAGCTCAAGAAATTTTAACAGATTCGATAACAATACTGCAGTAGAAATCCACGAATGTATTGGGGAATTTATGAGATATTGATGCACGAGTTTTGAAAGAAGCAAGTAATACTCCGATGCTATTTTTCCTTTTAAATTTTCATCAGAAGCAGCATCAATATTTGCAGTGTTTGTGTACACGTTCAATAAATG
Source organism: Pseudomyrmex cubaensis (assembly GCA_014825685.1). Taxonomy (NCBI): domain Eukaryota; kingdom Metazoa; phylum Arthropoda; class Insecta; order Hymenoptera; family Formicidae; genus Pseudomyrmex; species Pseudomyrmex cubaensis. Next base: position 42,183 of record QVOA01015852.1, read on the forward strand.
TTTCGTAAAAAATTTTGTCGCACATATTGAAACGGATATATTCTGTGAAAGATGTAAAATATGCAATCCATACAAATATTGCATACTGTAATGTTGCACATTCTTCAATAAACATATGCTTTCATCTTGCAGCTCTTCTATATAATTGTTCACCAATTTCTTTGGTATGAATAACTTTGCCTTAGCAATATGAGAAGACACAATGGCTGTGTATCTCATGTAATCTTCGTAAGTCAGTTTTGTAACTATCTTTCTCATGTTTTTAATTAAAAATGTAAAAGTGATGTGTATGTTTAATGATATTAAGTTGGCCATTCTATTAGAAGATTCATTTGTAGAAAGATTCAGTAAATGTGACATAAATTCTGCTACATTGATACTTGAATCAATATCAGCATACGGTCTCATATCGAATTTATATAAAGTATGCAGCCAAAAATTTAAAACTTTTTCAGCAGAGCATGTTTTGCAAGAAAGTATAAGGTTCGAATCATGTAACAGATATACCATCAATGCAAATGTTCTGGAATTTATCTTGGAGACAGTATATTCGTTTAAATATTTTGCACAAGTAACTTCTACAAAAATTGTGGCTTCTTCTTTTGTTATTACTTCTTGCAACCACACTGTAATAATATTCCAAGCAATTGTTCCTCTTATAAGACTTTTTCCAGAATGAAATGCAGCTAAAGTATCGGCAAGCACTTCCAGATTATTTACTTTTCGCACGTAATTAGGAATAGTTCTCAAAAGTTCAATTTGTGACGCAGTACGTAAAATATGAGAATGCATGTTCAAATTTATTTCTACTAAACTCTTAATGCTCTTCAGTTCAGTAGTTTGCCAACTAGTATTTATCTTTTTGTGCGAAGTAACTTGTAATGCATGTAGTACATAAAATATTGCTACGGGTCCCCAGGTTATTTCACAAGAACAAATTAAGTTAAAAAATAGATAAAGTAAATTTTTCTTCTCTGCGTATTCAAATAATATTGGAAGTTCTTTTACAATTCTCGGACACTCTTCATCAGGCTGACATTCATAAAGAAAACTATTATTGAGAACCTTTATTATTGTTTCAATAAAAGAATAACTAAATATATTCTCGTCTAGTTTGCAAATATATGACACTCCCCACTTTACAATATTATTATTTTCATGATGTAAAATCTTCTCAAAAATACATTGCAACAAGTAAAGTTCAAAACACCAATTGCAGGTTCTGTGCTCTTTACTAGCCTTTACCAAACTAGTTACATGAGTTAAAGCTGGTGCTACCAAGTGTTGTTGTTTTTCTTCTAATGCTTCATATACCAAGAATTTTTGTTTACTGCAGTTATCAAATTTTCTACATGGAATGCATTGCTTCAGATTTTTGTCAAAGATTTTCTTTGGTGTATCAACCTTACTGAGAAGATCAATTGTATTTTTCATTATATATAATGCTTGCTTGCGATATTGTTGCAAAGGTGATTTCAAACCTTCTAATATTAATATCCAGAATCTATCTTTTGTGTAAATGTCATAATATTGTACATAAGTTAGCTTTACTACATGTGATGCAAAACATATATCTGTCATAACACTCCAGACAGTGAGAAATTGTTCTAAACAGAAAATTTCATCCATGATGTAATTCCATAATGGAGATAATATATACTCAGAAGGAAATGTTTTTGTTAACATGGAGAGCATTGAAATAAACGATCTCCATGCTGGATTTTCCTTTATCCTTATCCGCGATTTTACAATGTTGAGATAATCCAAACTAAGGTCTTTTAATTCTTCTTCGCTATTGCTTGTCTTATGAAGAAATTGATGCAAATACAAGGATTCTAATACAAATTCTAGTATCTTCATATAGATAATGCTAGAGTCCTGGCTTGCAGTATAAATATGGCTCAAGCAAAGAAATTTTCGCAGATGTTCCTTAATCGACTTAACGTTGCAGTAAAGTGTTATTTGTAAAATGATTATATCACGTAAGATCAACATTTCTGAATCACTTCGCAAATTTTGAATTGGAAAAATGGATTCGATACTAGAAAAGCAGACATTTTCTGCGTCTTCGGATATTACATATTTCTTATCGTCGCAATTCTTGGCGACGTTGAACACAATTTGATATTCGTAACATAACAGCATTCGATGAGTTTCAAGTTTACGTATATTCAATCTTTCTCTAGTCATTTCATCGTTATAAAGGCGTATTAGACGATGAAGTACAAAGAATACATTATTGTCAGGTTTGTCATTCACAATATTTTCAATTGAAATGTCTAATGTCGGAAAATGTAAATAACGATTATGTAGATCCATCTTGTATGAAGTATTTGTTTAATTCTTTTATGGTATGTTTAACGCGTTTGTTAGCTAATTCCGTATTCACCATCTTGCGGTACACGTGCTCTGTACTACTGGAGCATTCAGAAACGTCAGTTTTGATGGTTCTCAATGGGGAAATATATAGTGAGAAAATAGTATACATAAAGGTCTATCCACATAAGTCGTAGACACAGGTCGCAAGTAGCAGGTCTTGCAGAATTGACTAATCATGTTGGTCGATTGACCGATTTGACCAACGTGATTAGTCAATTCTGCAAGATCTGCTACCTGTGATTCGCGTTTGCGCCTATGTAGATGGGCCTTTACGTATCAACCCTTTACGTGCATGCGATGCTGGTTTTACGAAATCGGAAGTTTTGCTACTACATGTACTGTGACTAGAGACTGAAGGACGCCCGCTGAACGATAAGGTTTGTGCAGGCATTTTATAACGAATGTGTGAACAAAAGCATTGAAAGATCTTATAGTTGACTACTTTTGGCATAAATTAACGTTACTGGCTTCGTAAACCAGGTCTAATAGGTTTGGTTTGGTGCCCTTATGGCTCAGTGGACCTGTGAAGTTAGTCCATACGCTATTCTACGTCTTCAATGATAATGTTAAAACCGTGGGTTCTTGCTTGGCTATGGAGTTGTGTATTAGTTTAGCTGCCACTGCGGGTAGCGTGAGTTTAGATGCGGTGTAAAACACCTAATTGTAAAAATATCTTCTACGTAACTACGCACGTCCGACTGTTACGGCCGCCATTTATCAACCAGGTCTAATTCTAATATGGTATTTGTATGCGACGTGTGTATAGTAGTGTCGAGCAACTTGTGCTAAACAGCGGGAAACAGAAAAGTTGAGTCAAGAAAACAGCTCGGTCTCGAAGACTTGAATCACCAGAGATTGTGTTGTTGATTCTCCGAACAGCGTTGGTAGCCTTGCGTCTCTCCGAAAACATCCTGTATATCATAAGTAAGCGGTGAAACATATAAAGCGAAGTCAAACTGAACATTAAAAGGTTATTTTATAAGAATTTTGTTTGTATTTTATGTGTGTTTTTAATGCTCATTCGTGTCATATGTATTACTCAAAAAGAAAATTACTCTGTTTTTTTATATACAATTTTTTGTAAAGTTTGATCTAATACTATCGGTATGATAAGTGTGATGGTTCCAGATCTACAAAACTATTCCGTGATTTTTTATACACTTACACATTGTTTTGTATATTTTTACATATTATCATGATTGTAATATATTTTGACGATATAATGCAATTTTATAAACGTTATTGACAAATTCTCAGATGCATTCTAGTTATATTGCATCTGTGCGGTTATGTCAGTTACTATAAATGTTTTATGAAATCCAGACATGCATTGTTTGTTTTTTTTTTATGTTTCTGACTAAATATTACTTTTCACTAAGATTTATGTGATGTAATATTTTTTATGTGTGTGTTTGTCTTTAAAAAGGACCAAAAATGGCACAGAGATTTCCTGTACCAAACACAGGAAGCAATGGTCCTCCTCCTCAACGATATCCACCATCTTCGGTACCACCAAATCTACGCCAATATTCAGGACCCAATTTTCCTGTATGTATATATTTTTTAATTCTTGTGTAATCAGAAATAGTATGTACAATGGATTATAACAATTTATAAAAGAGTGTTTATCTCAAGAATAATTTCATAAAATATTATTTTTTTTATAGATGCAGCAAAGATCTGGATTTACTCCACCTCCACAAATGGCCAATGCTGGACCTGGTCCTGGAGGAATAATGAGACCAACTCAGCCTTATTCAAATATGCGACAAGGGCCAATGCCTACTCCACCTGTTGGGAAAAGAAGTGCAGATCAACGTATTCCTATGTCACAGCAAAAACCGTAAGTACAATAATTATGTAAATATTATTTACTTTGCAAAAAAGTTTCTATTCTTTAGATCTATTAGATCTTTATCTTAGTAACTAATATTTACATACATGCCAATTTTGTCTTGTGATGAATCTTACTTGTTTTAACAATTAGATGCTTTGTTCTCTTACTTACATATTCTTTGCATGGTTATATCTTATTTTATATATATATTAATTTATACGCATACAATAATACTATTTTTGTATATGATTTGATATTTATATTTGCAACTAGCAATATATTATTCATACTTTATCTAAACCTAAACTTGATCAGGAAAAACTACTGCATCCGTGGCTTAACAAAATTATTTATAATTTCTGTGTCTATGATTTTTTTCGAATAAACTCATTTAGGTATTTTTGGAACAGTGATTTTTCACATTCCACATCAAAGAAAAAGAAGAAATTGGCAGACAAAATACTACCTCAGAAAGTACGCGATTTAGTGCCAGAATCACAAGCTTATATGGACTTACTTGCATTTGAGAGAAAATTAGATGCAACTATAATGCGAAAACGTCTCGATATTCAAGAAGCTTTGAAACGTCCAATGAAACAAAAACGAAAATTGCGCATTTTTATCTCAAATACATTCTATCCAGCTAAGGAAGCAAGTGAAGGAGAAGAAGGATCTGTGGCATCTTGGGAGCTTAGAGTCGAAGGACGTCTATTAGATGATACTAAAAATGATCCTAATAAGGTGGTACAAAAAAATTGTAATATTATCAGTAGTAATAGACTTAATTAATATTTAGAAAATATTTGATTTTTCTATGAAAACTGTTTAAAATTATGTGAGAATACATATATACGCGCACGTAGAACACACATACATGTAATAGCTTATTTCTTCTACAGGTAAAACGAAAATTTTCATCTTTCTTCAAAAGTTTAGTAATAGAATTGGACAAAGATCTGTATGGGCCTGATAACCATTTAGTTGAATGGCATCGCACATTAACTACTCAAGAAACTGATGGTTTTCAAGTTAAAAGACCAGGAGATAAAAATGTTCGTTGTACAATATTACTTCTTCTTGACTATCAGCCACTGCAGGTACTTTTTCACATAAAATTAATCATTTTTACAATTACATACAATTCATGAAATGTCAACTATTTATTATTACTTTTAAATTCAATTATTTTTGTCTATTCTAGTTTAAATTAGATCCACGATTAGCACGATTGTTAGGCGTACATACGCAAACACGACCTGTCATCATATCCGCACTCTGGCAATATATAAAAACGCATAAGCTTCAAGACAGTCATGAGAGAGAATTCATTAACTGTGATAAATATTTGGAACAAATATTTGCTTGTTCCCGAATGAAGTTCGCTGAAATACCGCAACGATTGAATCCGTTATTACATCCGCCCGATCCCATTGTAATAAATCACGTTATAAGCGTCGAAGGTGAGAAAAATTAAAAGAAAATCAAATCACTCTTTTAACAAATATTACTAACAAATATTACTAGTATAAATATTTTGTAGCTCGTGAATTAAAGTATCATTAACTGTATTATAACTTATATAAAACTGATTACAATATATATATTTAATGTATATTATTCAGGAACGGAAACAAAACAAACCGCGTGTTATGACATTGATGTGGAAGTCGACGATACACTGAAAACACAAATGAACAATTTTTTACTATCGACCGCGAGCCAACAAGAAATCCAAAGTTTGGATAATAAAATACACGAAACTGTTGAAACCATTAATCAATTGAAGACCAATCGTGAATTCTTTCTGAGTTTTGCCAAAGATCCACAACAGTTTATCAATAAATGGATTATTTCTCAAACCAGAGATTTGAAGACTATGACCGACGTGGTAGGCAATCCAGAGGAAGAACGAAGAGCTGAATTCTATTACCAGCCATGGGCACAAGAGGCCGTGTGTCGTTACTTTTACACAAAAGTGCAGCAAAAACGAGCGGAATTGGAGCAAGCATTGGGAATCAGAAACTCGTAAAACTAAACAGAATTATCTTTGAGATCTCTCATTTTATTAAATCTGTGTAAGATATTTGTGTTTATTCTTATAACATAACAACGGTATTATATAATCGGGTTTTTAAATATATAAATATATATGTTTATATTGTTTGTAATATTAATGTAGATTCCGCGAATAAAATTGCATTTATCGCACGAAATTACTACTTTTGTGTGCAAAAATAAAGGTATACAATTTTATTCGTATAAAACTGTATATATCATGTATGTATAATATATAATTTATGTTGTGGAACACAACGGAAATCTTCATAGAATTATAAAAAATTTTATTAAACTGGAATCTGCTAAAGTAAAATGATTTGCGAGATTGAAAAAATTCTTTTCAATCAAATTTACTTCTCTAGTGCTGGCACACTATTATAATCAATTTAGTTAAAACTTTGGAAAGGACCAATAAGAAATATTGGTAATGATACTATATTACTGCTATCGTTACTTTGACTTTAGTCCGATTAAAACGTGTTTGGCTAAATTCATTCGCTAACATTAGAGGCTATTATCATATCATTTGATTATATTTAGTTTTACAGATATTTACACATCTCTATCAGCATTTGGCTCTTATCGGCTCTTCAAGTTTTTTTTTAAGTTTTTAAATATAAGAGTCATTTTCTTTAATTTTATTGAAACTTATTTCGATTTATCGAAATGCAACATTTTGTTTTGTATAATAAATAAAGATAGTTACACATCATTTTCCATATCGTTGTACACATTTACTATATCTCTCTAAAAGACATGCAAAATCTTTCACCGATACATTGACGTACAAGGGCAGCAATCTGAAAGAAAAACAAATTAAACTGATTAATTTAAAAACGTATGAATCATAGGAGGGAAAACAATATTAACAAATATTCTTATAATCTTACAAAAATTCTGTCGTTTTTGTATGCCACGGCAGAAGACCATATGTGGAACAAATATGACCATATATTAAAGCAAGATCAGGATCTGGCATTCCTTTTATTTGTAACTTTTCGGTGATTAGTTGGTCCGTAATTTCTTCTGGATCAAGATTTCCAGAAGACACAGCCTTTGCCAAGGACTGCGTTAACGCTATTATTTTTCCCCTACCATCTATATCAGATAGTAACGATACATTTATTTTTGACCTTCTGTCTGCAATTAAAACATTGTTGCGTATATCAATTACTATTTAATGAACATAAATATCTTATAATTTTGCATATAATACAAAGTTTGAAATAGTAATTTTACAGTTGCGAAAGAAAATGGAGCAACTATTGCGTAGTTTGCACTATCATAAATATTCTAATTATTTTTTTATCTACTTTTATCTATACACGTAACATACGTTAGTCACATGTTTTTTTTTATGTCTCTGTTATTTCAAACATTTTATTTAGTTTTTAATTTTGAAAATAAATAGTTTTATGTCATTTAGGATATCATATAGAAAAAAGTAAATATCATACCAGTTATTCCATTTTGACCAGATGCTTTTGTATGCGAGTTCCAAACAATATGTTCTACTAAATCAGGCCGTTTTTTCTCAAATTCTTTTTTGAGATTGGTTTCGTTTTTCTTTAAGAAACCTGGAAAAAAATAATATAAAATAATGTAAAATAACATATAATATTGAAATTGTATTCTTTAAAAAGTTCCAGTTTTTCTCAAGATGTATATTTGTAGAGAGAGTTTTCTGTTTCTCAATATATTAATTATATTTGCACATGTAGTATGCTTATTTTATTTTAATAAGTATTGAGCATTTTATTAACTATTTATAATAATAGTTTTATAAAAAACTATTATATTATACTGTTAATAGCATTAGTTTGAATTATATACAACATGAATATAGTGTATTATGCATTATATATATATATATAATACTTAAAGTTATTTACATTATTACAATATTAAATTGCAATGGTATATCTAAGTTACTGTTGTGAGTATATAAAGTACTTGCAAATTTGTGCTTATATACATTTAAAGTAAGGAATATGCATGTAGGAATAAATTTAGTTTCAGAATTTAACTGAGTTACATGAACATAAAAACAAGTGTAGAAAAACAAGAAAAGAATAAGAACTTGAGGAAATAAGTTAGCATGCATAAATATTATTTATAATGCAATTAAAAACATTTATATTTCATTATAAAGTGATTTTATTCACTTAAAATATTGTTATCAATAACAATACTACACAAACACAAATAATAACAAGAGCAAACAGAACAATTATTATAAGAATTGTTATATTTATAAAATGCAATATTTTTTGTTTTGATAAACATTTGTAACATATATCTGACCCTAAATTATTGATGTTATAATCTTCTATTATTATAAAAATATCTTTTAGTGATCTTTTTAAATACTCTAATTCTAATATTTTTTCCACATATATATGTATAAACTTTTTTTTTAGTAAACTATTTATAGAGAATATTTATATGTATAAATGTACAAAAAATTAGTATATATATATATATATATATAAAGTAGTAAAACATGTAGCAATATAAGGACATGAGCATATAGATCATTTAATGAGCTGATGTAATAGCTGATGTAATAACTGACAGAATCATAAACATAAGTCAAAGTTGTAATCAAATACACTATAATTGACATAAATGTGAGCAATTTACAGTAAACACAATCTATGTTTTTTTTATATCAATCATTAAGTTGACTTACTTCATCAACTCATGTTTACTCAATAGATAACAACAATAGATTACAACAATAGATTACAACAATCTTTGCGCTCAAAACTTAATTTGCTACTTGCAGCTTAACACAAATTGATGCAAACACATAGACACACAGAAATGAGAGAGATGACTCTTTTTATTATCTTGCAGACTTTCACATACAGATATAATTATATTAAAATTGTTTTTTTTACCATTACGATCAAAGAAGCTGATGTAAGGTATATCAAGTGTAATACACCATCCAATTATACGCACACAGTCCAGAACTGACTCGTCGCACAGTCCAAACACAATCACCAAGTGCTTGGGTATCTTGTTTCTTGCGAGGGTTGCGAGATGGACAAGCGTGTCGAGTTCTGTTGTGCTCGCAGCGGAGATAGTGCACCATCGATGTAACGCAAAGCACGCGCAGCGAATTGTCTCATACAGGTTATATAAAAACTGTATAAGCACCAATAATATACGTAAAAGCGTGTACATGCTGCTGGTGCGCGGTCGTGTGTCTATACTGTCTATACAGCATAATCACATGAAACGTGGCGATGAAATAACACTTTCGAAAACACCCGGTTTATAATGAGACAGCCCGCGTTCCACCACGCTGTCTCGTATAGATAACGGCCAATTATCGTCAGCTGACACTAAAGCCGACAGCACACGATGCGTTTTCGCCGAATTTTCGCCGTGTGAATAGAAGTGCTGCTGGCCATGAGCAAAAACGCATGATGTGCTGCTGGTTTAAGTAAATCAACCAATCAGACCAGCTTTAAGCAAGTTCTGATTCGCGCTTGCGCATTTTGGACTTTACTACATAAAGACGCTGACAGTAGTTCAGCTGCCGTGTATACTACGCTTAAATTATCTCCCACTTTCTCTGTGGGATATTTCTCGATTCGATATTTCTCGTGTCAACAATATCGAAAATTTTAGAAGCTTAGAATGTGCTAGAACTTTGCTGACAGAAGAAAGAAAAAGAGTTGTGAGAAAAAACATTTCTCTCTCGCGCAGTGACGTATGCGAAGAAGCTTTCTGTGAAACTGCAAGACAAAAATCCTATAAAAATAATACTTATTTGTGATGTCTCAAGAAAATATGTTGCATTGTTATCATCGTGGATGCGGGAAGATGTTCCTACCGGAGGATAATAAAGACAGTAAGGTTTTATTTGAAACTCCCTGACCATTTTAGTTTTAGTTTTTACATTAAGCAAATAATTAAACGTAAAAAGTAGCAAATTGTTATGATATTATTATCATAAACACACTCATTGTTTTATTTCAAGTAAAATAAAACAAATTACTGTTCTGAGTTTACTAAGATCTATTGTTTTACTTTTGATATATCTTGCAGATGACTGTATACATCATCCAGGATATCCAATATTCCATGATGCTTACAAAGGATGGTCTTGTTGTAACAAAAAGTGTACAGATTTCACAGAGTTTTTAAATATTAAAGGTTGCACAAAGTCAAAACACTCTAACGAAAAACCACCTGAACCAGAGAAACCACAAATTGATAAATCTAAAGCTAATGAAATAATTGAAGTTGTTTCTAAATCTTCAAGACCTGAAACATTTTTAGAAAGACCTCCTTTTGATGCTCCTCAACTCACTTTATCACCGACAATATCTCCGACTTTACTGGAACAAATCAAAGGGCTAACTAAGACAGAGATTGAGAAGCCAACAGAAGAAACAATACAGATAGGTCAAAGTTGTAAAAATAATTCTTGTAAAGGAACTTATCAGGGACCTGCTTCTAACGAAGAAAGTTGTCATTATCATCCTGGAGTTCCAATTTTCCATGAAGGAATGAAATATTGGTCTTGTTGTCAAAAGAAAACAACAGAATTTTCTACTTTTTTAGCACAACCAGGATGTACACAAGGCAAACATACATGGTTTTCTAAAGTACGTAATTTGCAAAATTGAGTTTTAATATTATTTTTAAAATTGGTTTTTTACTAGTTTTTAATATTATTGTCATATATATGTATATACATAAAAAATTAGAATAGATAATTGCAGACATTAAAACAAAATGTTTTTGTTTTAGAATACTGGAAAAACAGTTCAATGTAGAATGGACTGGCATCAAACTCCAACACATGTAGTTGTTTCTGTGTTTGCAAAAAAATATCTGCCTAGTCGGTCTTTCATAAAATTAAATCCCATCCGTTTGACTGTAGTTCTGTTCTTCATAGAAGAAAATTCAACATATGATCTTGATATAGAATTAAGAGGAGTATGTAATAATATCTGGTTACTGTGAAATTTTCTTTAAAACTATTGTTCAGATATGCAATATAATTTTACTTGTGATAAATTTGTTTCAGATTGTTGACGTCGAAAAAAGTAGCGTGAATATGCTACCGACTAAAGTAGAAATAAAATTGAGAAAAGCTGAGGCTGGAGCTTGGTCGAAATTAGACGTTCCTAGAGAAGCAAATCTAAACAACTTTGAAATCAGTGAAAATGTCGCAAATCTTAATACACAAGTGGAAGCTGTGGATCTTAGTGATCTTTAATAATTATATTTAGGTGTTATATAAAAATATTAAACAATTAAATGTACAATCATGAAAATATGATTATAATGATTTGCTCTTCTGGAACACTTATTTTAGTTTAGAAGAAGCGCTTTTTTATTCTAAAAAAAATTGTGCTAACAGTCTGTGGTTTTTTGATAGTAAGATAATTGACGTATGGGTTTCTTCTTCATGCCCGCTGAGCCATTATGACATTGTAGTAAAATATCTTAAAATTTTGTGGTATTAATTTTATTGTTTACATAAAGATAATTTTATGTTAAATATGTCGAATATTGACATGTAGATTTTTATCAATAATAAAATTTACAAGCTTTTATTTTATTTCAAGTTTCATTTATTGCTTTTTTGTTTGCAAACACGTTTCTAAGTACAATTGTAAAAGCTTTCCAGCAAAGAACAGTCAATAAGATCACAAAAATCAATAATGCGAGTGCTTTCTTTATGATACACAAGCTACAAAATAAAGTATTTTTTGACAGTATGATCATCTATGATCTATATTATCGATATTTGGTAAACATAGTACAGAACAGAGACAAAAACTCGTGGGCGCGTGTACGTGATAGTTTATCTACATTCGATAGGTTCGTGATTGACTACGTAATTCAAGACGTGCAACTTACGCACGTAGAGTCGCTCAAGATCCAATTGCGGTCGTGTTTAAAAACAGACTCGATCTCAGACTTCTCTTTCTTTTGCTTCTACTCACATTTTTCACTCTTTGCACTTAAAATGGAATACATGCATTTATATACGCTTCGCGTTTCAGTAAGTAGAAAATTACAGAAAATTAAATAAAACGGGCTTTCCATGGATACTCGATGAGTAAATTCAGAATTTATTTTAAATTTAAATCAACATAGCGACATATGGCAAGCAGCATAATACGCATTCGTACTGCAAACTTTTTTTGTAAATAAGCAAATAACAAGCGTTCTCTAACTAACATATCGCCAATGACGAACATATCGCGCGCGATTTGCATGTACGGTATATACGCGCCATATTCATGTATAACGTTTACACGTCTAATATGATTATTATTTTCATTGACAGGCTTTGCAGCGTGAATTAAAACCCGTGAATTAAAGTTTAATCCTTCGTGACGTTGACGAGATCCTGACACAGAGATCCATATGAACATTTCACACCCTCTCTTCGTCCGGATTCAAAAAGATTAGAAATTAGCATAAGTGTCACCGTACGCCACATTTATGTAACATAAGCTCGCATGAGAATTTGCATTGAAGAGAAAGAAAAGGGGAAGAGGAAGAAGAGAAAATTAAATTATCAAACATTTGGTAAGAAACTTTTTTTTTAAATAGAAAACTCACATTGACGCTTATTATTGAACACTTAATGCTTTGAATGTCTCGTGACGCATGATACATGAATGCAATTACACATCCGCTGTTCATCAGGCTCTGCGTGAAAAGAAAAGATAGACGAATGGTTCGCAACTGTCCGGCTGGCACAGATGGTGCCTCGGAACGGGGCTTATAAGCCGCGCATGATTTGTCCAGGCACGCACGTCGCTACTGGATCGGCCGATACGACTGTAATTTTGACTTAACGTCGATTTATCGCAACCGTAACTGCGAACGCATGGAAGAGAACCGCGGTCACTCGAGGTGCGAATAATAGTACCGGAGGCGCGACGGTCACGTTCGTTTATATCAATGGCTTGAGTGTTTTTCAAATCCGTCCCTCGCAAGACTTCGCCTTGTTGCTCATTTCACCGGTTGCTGCCCGATCGTCAAAGGGCCTTGGTCGGATCGTGACGACCGACGAGGTGACAGGATCGTCGGCGAACCAACCCAATCGCGCTCATGTCGTGTCACGGCTTGGCGAAGGGCGCCAAGCTTTCATTTCTCTTCTCCTCCGTCTCTCGCAGTCGTCTTCTTTTCTTCGTCTTCGCTTCCTGCCGCGTCGTTGCAAAATAAGGTCACGGAGATCGGCAACGCTTAAGTCGCGCGCAGGAAATGGATCACGACATCCCGAAGCGAAATACGCTTGCGGGCTCTTATCCGATCGAGACAGTGGTGCCGTCGTTCTGTTTTTTGTCGCATCCCGCTTACGGATATATGCAACACATACATACGATCACATTTATACGATCGCTTGTATTCATTCAAATTTAAAAACAGAAGACATGCAAATGAGTACAATAATGTATAATAATACCAATTGACATAAAAGGAGAAACAAAAAATGTGATTGTTCTATATAATTTACATAATGTTTAATAATAATTTATTTATCATGTTTTCTCCACAAAATTCAATATTAACTTCAATTTGAATTCGAATAATGGTTGACGCATTTATATGTAATAATCGCGCAAAGCACATTGGCGGAAAAAAATACCGCGAGTGAGCATCAAAGAGAATATGCAACACGTGTGACAAACGGTTCACTTGAATTGCTGTATGATCTGTTATCAGTGAATCTGTTTTGCAGTATCAAATACGTCAACCTTCCCTAATGCGTGCAAATTTGTTACTGTAATATGTGGAATAATCGTCACAGATGTATTTTAGTTCGTAAAATTGCAGAACGACGGCCAATCTTGTTTGCATTTACGAACGAATAGGGCAAACTCAACTGGAAATCGAGAGATCATGAGAGATTCTTTTGTGTACGGTGAATGAATTCATTCTTAACGCTAAATCTCTCGTCGATATTTCGCGACTTCGGCATTCAGAAATGCGTTTCGATGAAGTGAAGCGTTGCCACACAGGAATGCAAATCGATCGTAGTCGCTATATATTTGCAAGCATATAAATATGCAATAGAAACGAGTTTCGCGTATAGCAATACAACAAATCTAAATTCTTGATTATGTACTGGCGATTATGCAACACAAGCTAAAGCATCAGTTTTTGATTTTTTTAATATGATAATTAAAAAGAAAATTACTCAAAATCATATCGCACGATCTTTAAGTTTATCATCATAATTAACAATCAAATAACTGTCTCTTATATGTATAAGCAAAAATTAATCAGCAAATATTATCGGTTATTCAAAAAATGTGTTCAATAATCCTCTCTTAAACAGAATATAAATATTGTATTTTTAATAGTAATTGTGTGTATTTAATAGTAAAATATTTCCAACGTATATAGATTTCCATTAAATACGATGCTTCCGACAGCACTTCGAGCTTCGTGTCGAGAGGGAGAACGCGGTGAAATCGATCGGCGAAATCTCGTTTCAACGCTATTTGACTCCGCGTCACACTGGACTTTTAAAACCAAGAAGATAGCTTATCGGAGATAAATTCACGAGCCTTTTTAATGAGAACAGACGCGTGTGTTGGGCCGAAACAGGCCTTAAAAGAACTCCGAAGATTGGCGACAACGGCCGGTTGATTCGCGACGGTTTCCGGTGCCTCTTTTTACAGAGGGAGAGCACGTAGGAGGTATAACACGGCGGGAGAGAAAGAGAACAGGAAGCGCGAGATCGTCCGATAAGAAGAAAGAAGCGGTCTGAAAGAGGCCATCCGCGAGTGCGCGCGCGGAAGAGGGAACACAACTTTGCCGTAACTCGTTTAGGGAGTTTGAATCGAGTTCTTAACGGCGAATGCATTAAAAAGTCCTTATGCGCGCGGTCCCGGCGTCCGCGCGCGCGAACCGGTCTCTGAATCTAATCTAAAACTCTATTTCGGCGATCTGATAAGCTTCTCGTCGGCTACTGCCCGAGAGAGCAGCGCGCACGGTGGTGGTCTATCAGGGGTCGGAATATGGACGGACGCGGCCATATTAGCGCCACTCTGGACCGCCCGATAAGACCAACTAGACACGCTCGTTAAGAACTTACTTAAATCCTACTTGCGGCGCGCGGGATGCAAAAGCCGGACCCGACGTTTGCGAGTTGCACATAGCGCAGCCGGGGTAAACGAAGAACCACCGATACGGATCCGAGTTTCCGAGTCGAAGGCGGAACCGTGAGGCGTATATATTTTCGAGATGTTTCTCACCTTCTTGCTACGCGCAAAATGTGTTTCAGCGTGCACGAAAGTTACCGAGAAATGCAAATTAGATCGATATGCCCGTCATATGGAGTTTCGCGCGGTATTCACCGTCGACACGGTGTTCTTTACATAAGTAAACTCGTGATATCTTGAATTATTGTACAGTTGCTTAAAAATAAAAGAACATATAATGGGGATCCTTTTTGCAATGTTCGCTTTTTGCCGATATGAATATTTTATGAGTTTGTTGTGACTTGAACTTTAAACTTCAGGCACGAAACAGCAGATAATGGGCAAATAAGAAGTGTCATAAGGATGAAGCATTGGACAAGAACGCGTTGACAGAAGAAGGAGCGATATAGCGAGAACATTTGCTGCGTTTTTTCTCAAAATGTTATGCAATACGATTCCCGACGGAATTGCCCGAGATACTCGAATAACACGTGGATGAGAGTCTTGGGGGATACTTCGTGGACTTGCACGGTCGAATGGAAAGGTCGTTTCCAGAAAATTTTTGCATCGGGAGGGTTGCGTATATACAGATATTAGAGCTTGTCACGGCGCGCCAAAGGCGGGTGAAAAAAAGCATTATGTTGAGCCCCTGATGGAATTATCAGAGAAAGAGCACAAGAGCGAGAGGAACCGGAGCAAAGGGGAAACGATAAGTACACGCAGTGATAAATACTACCGCAAGTGAAATATATTCCATATTGTTTTACGTTCTTATCTTTACCGGCACGTAAATTTCAAATGACATTTACGCGTTTGCGATAACTCCTTGATATTGTAATTTCGCCGTAATCTCGCGACTAAAGCAAACGTCGGGGTTACAGTCGTCAGTGCGCGAATACGAGATTGACCGTGTTGGCGAGGCCATTGAAATTCGTCTTGAAATTCGCACCTGAGGTAACGTGTGCCGTCTCCACACACATACGCCGCCATATATACACAACGACCCTCGCTACACATTCCCCTCTAAAACTCGCGCGCGCGCGCGCGTAATACACGAAAAAGACAACGGAGAGAAATTCCATGTGCGCGATCGAGAGGGGATGAGCGACGGTTCCCTTCTGTGATAGGGGGTTAAACCTAAGGCACGGTATACAACACGAGGAGAGCGGAGCAGCGGCGCGACGCGCCGCGCAGTCTCGACTCCGATTGGCCGGCAAGGAATCCGCGCCAACGAGCGGAGACCAGTTGAGCGCGAGACATCGAGGCGAACGGTTGTACACACGAGTGCAACGGCGGGCAGGGCTCTTTTATCACGGTTTCTCAAACGTAAAAGCCGACGAACGCGACGAGACGCGTGATCATTTTTGTAATTTCTTGCTCGACGAGACCCCCTGCGAAATGACGAAGTGGTAATCGACTGCACCTTCTTCTTCTCCCTCTTCTGGCCAGTTCGTCTCTTCGTTACGTGGGAGTTTTTCCTCTCCGTCGATTCCTCGATTCCCGGCTAGAGAAATTCGAACGCGCCGCGGGAAAAGTGACATCGCCGGCTCGATCGGTGAGTAATTGCATATATATCTTTGAAAAATTATATTACAGTGATTTTCGCGATAAACATAATATCGAAAAAAATGCAACATTAATCTCGAAATTGATATTACGTCGACTTCGAGAGCAATTCGTATAGCGCGCGTTTTGTTTCAAAGTATTGCGCTGCGGAGTATGAACGCGCTTATGTTTGTAATTAATGTGTTCGTCGAGATCGCGATCGTTTTTGTAGCGTGCAAATATGCACTTGCTTTTTCGCGCAACCCGCTCTTGCTGTTGTTGCCAAACTGTTTTGTTTGCTCCGATGAATTGGTGTGCTCATGCTCTGTTGCGACGTCAAAAAGCAATTTTATACACGAAATTTCAATAAACGCGCTAATAAAACATAAATTTTGAAAGATGATCTTTTGATATATCGGTTTTCGTGCTCTGTAACTTGAAAATATGAATTGATTGTGTACGGATAGTGTATATGCCCTTACATCTGAAGCGACGTAAAGTTGCAGCGTTACTGTGCGCCAACTTCAGGTGTAAAGGCATTTACAGGCCGTCGCTTGAATTTGTTAGTAACAAATATTTGGATAAACATTCATCTCAATTAATAATGACCTTTCACATGGAGTTCACGACGAATCGACTCCAAGACAATTCATGCGCGTTCCGTCTGAAATGTTTAGAAATTTGTGTGCATTCTATTAGAATTTTCAACAAAGCAACAAATTCGTAAAATTGGTGCTGATTTTTGCGAGAAAACGTTATTGAATTTCAGTATGCTATAGAAAAATGTGTAAATTCTCTGTAACTTCATTTCAATTTTTTAAATATTTTGCAACTTTTCAATTGCACTTTCATCTTGTAGATGTGTGTGCATCGCAATTCGAAAAAAATCTATAATAGAAACTACTATAACAGAAACTACGTATTCGTCGATTAATCTGAGTAAAGCTGCGCGGTTTGTTGCGCGCTGCCGATAACGTAACAGAAAGTCGAGATTTTCGAGCCGCCATCGATTTAGCGCGCGTTTGAAGTGCCAGACGGCCCTACTTAAAGTTTATCGGCACAATTTCGACAGACCTCTTTCTTCAGACGGAGCAGACGCTGTTGTCTGCGCGCTTTGCCGTTCTTCGAAATCGAAAAGAGAGCGGAGATAACACACGCGTTTCGGATCGAGTATCTTTCGCCAACCGCGCCTAATACAGTTTGCGCTGCTACGCAACGAATTAGCCATAGGATGTAACAGCGGCCCGTGCCCGCCAAATTAAGACGAAATTTCGTTTTACCGCGGCGCGACGCGGAATTCTCGCGTCCCGCTGCGAGCTGTTAAGTACGACATACACGTACGCGATACGCGAACGTCTGCAATTACGCCGGGGTGCTGTGTAATTCACCTAGCACGGAAACGCCATTAACATCTGATTTCGTGCGCGTAGCGCCTTGCCTGTCGTTATAACGCGTTAGCTTTCTACCCGGGAGGTTGAAGCTTGTTCTCGACTACGGGGACTACGGGATCAATTACGACGCGGCGGGATACGCGAATCGTCACGGACGCTTGTACATATTGCGTGGCGCACTTTTTGAATTCGAGGTAACTGATCAATCGGTCGATTGATATCGGCCGATCGCGAGCGCGTACACGCGAGATCTTAACACTTTACCGGAAACCTACTAGTAGACTTTATGCTGCCTTATTATAAAAAAAAAACAAATTTAGATCTTTGCGAAATGAGTGCGATGAAGATATTTCTATAATTCTATAAGATAATTCTATAAAAAAATCATTTCATCATTTTTGAAAATATTACACTTGTACGTAAAAAAAGTACGTATATAATCAACGTTATCTCGTCTATTAGTTAAAATTTAATTTTTGTAATTATCATCGACTCAATAATATCACCTGACTGCTCAATATTACGTAGATGTTCTATATATAATTTTCATTTTGACACAATAGTCACAATTAGTGACGCTCGGTCTTTAACGCGTATCAAAATCCTTCCCTCCGTATAGATTTTAAGCCCCTTGGCGGCGACAGTACATAGAGTTCTTCCGAAGCCGGAACGTATAGCGGCTCGTTAGAATAGCGTGTAAATATACGCTGAGAAAGAAGACGTAATGAGCGCTTTTCAGCGTAATGGCTGGTTGCACGCAGAAATTACGCGCAGGCACAACACGTTGCATGTAGGAATCACAACGTACTTATTCACGAATGCGAAATTTGGAAATCGCGGAGAATAATAATACGTATTTGAAGAAGTTCCACGGAACAATCGGGTTTGTAAGTGGCGATGTAGTGTACAGTCGATACGTCAACATCGATACGTCAACGTTGACGCGATGAATGTTACATGTCGGATATGAAAAGTATTAAAAAAAAAAGGGAGAGAAAGAAAAATACGAAATGTTTCTCTTGATGTCAATATAATGGAATCAAACGAGACAGTATTAAAACGATACAATTAGTGTAGATTAAGGAAAGCGGGGCAGGAGAGAGGAGGGAAGAAAAACAGAACTTTTTGTGCGATGCAAAACTGTGAGTGAAAAGTTTTCGGAGAGATTGAACGGTGAATCTGGGCCTCTGCAAGATATCTAGTGGCAGGACGAGCGCGCGAGCAGACACTGACGAGATCGATCCACTTTGTCACCATAAAAGACCGACGGAACTTGAAGAGGGTTTCTCGAGACCCCTTTTAAAAACCGAACGAGAGCAACAGAGGCGCGCGCTTTTGAGGCAGTAGAAATCACCCGGCCGTTTCGTCTTCCTCCCTCCCTCTCCGTCATACAGTTTCGGATACGTTTGTAGAGTGCTTAGATGTTTACTTTCGATCGTAAGAACTTCGTAGTCTAAAAGAATAGGAAAACTGCCTCTCGATAGCATTTACCGTGAGGGGTGTGACGCTTTTAAACGGTTTCGGTGCTTTCTGCGCGACCATAGAGAAGTTTTAGGGAGAATAAATAGGAGAGAGAAAATAAACGAGAAAATTTGACCAGGCACAAATGAGAAAAAAATTCGATATTCGATACTAATAAATGATCGTTTTAAAAAAGTATACTCGTACAACGTAAATACCTCGTGATTTAAAAAAAGAAAAATAAAGGCGAAATAATCATTTTGATAAAGAAAGTGAACATGTCGAATATTCAAACTTCGTATAGACTCGAAATGCTTACGATCCAAATTTATTGTAGCCTTGACATTTTGATAATGAGATTTTTATCTTCAAATAATTCGCTATCCCGTCGAACGAAGCGGAACGAAATAACAAACCGTATGCTTTTCCTCCCTTCCGAGAAAGGGAAGAAGAAGAGCTTATCTGACTTCTTTCACTTGTCTTCTTTCGTCAATGCGTTCTTTACTTTTTCGCTCGGGATGCACCACCAGTCAGGATCGATGAACAAAGACGCGCGGACTTAGGAAAAAAAAAAATAAAAAAAAAACTGTATAAATTGAATCGTACAGGAAGAACGCGGAGAGAAAGGCGAGAAAAGGAATCGGTATTTTTGTCGTTCGGTTCTTTGGAAGATTTTTCTCGTGAAAGTTACTTCTCACGAAAAGAAATTTTACGTCGCGATAAAATACTTCCGTTATAAAAAGCTTCGTGCTTAATATACGTCATTAATTACGGTACTCGCGCGCCGACTACTATATACGTAACATACATTGCCCAGGCAACCCTTATACGGTTTTTTACGCTCCAAATGATCGACACATGTTGTCACGCAGTGGACACAGTTTAAACTTATGAATAATTAACGACGTCAACTCGACTGAATTTTTAATAATGCGTGTGGTCACAAACATATGTATAGAATTCACACAAAAATTTCACGTTGGATTTATATGTAGCCGCGCGTGTCACTTTATTTTTACCGATTGCTCGTAAAAATACAATTATCGGATAATTTTTATAGATAGCATCGGCGATTATGGCTGTGCTCGCGCGCGCACATCATGCGCGCTCCGATATAAAAGCTACTCTTAAAGGTAAGATCCGGCCGTATTATTTGCCATCGATTTGTGCTTTTTTGCGTGGCTATCAACTGCATCAAATTAATATCTCGTTTCGATACATGCCTTGCGCAAAGCGCGCGAGCGAAGGGGAGCTTCTGATAATTCGTGCCAACCGCAAACAGGCACGCGAGCTTCCAAGAAAACCGACCCGATAGTATCATCCTCGTGATGTTTTCACTTTTATATCTTTTTTTTTTTTTTGTTTTGGAACTTGGTAGCGCGTTTATACGCAGACAATGTCATACTCGAGGTAAAGAATGTATACTTGCGATCGTAGGCGCCTATTTCGAACGGAGATCATCAATATGCAGCGGTGTTGGAATTTTTAAAACTGCCGCGCACGTATCCCAGCATAAGTTGTTCTTTTAAATATATGTTCCTTTTCTCGTCTCTGAGAAAAGATAAATTTTTTGCCGCGTGCTTTGCACACGTTCCTGCAATACCGATGTTTTCAATTTCAAAAAATGCACGCATTGATTTCGGAATTTGTGAATACACGCCGTGTATATCGTCGTGCGTATTTGTCGAACAATACACACAACAACGCCGAACAGTGAGCGAATATTAAATTTAGAGCGGGGGTTTTGTCTAAACGTAAGAATATACGCAGCACTCTGAATGCGGCACGCAAGAGCATTCATTGTGCGGCGTAAGGGGGTCTCCGAGTGATGGAGCGAAATCCATTTGTCTCGCATCGCTCGGGCACACCGGCTTAAAAGGCCTTTCTATCTCCTCTCTTTACCATCTCGGGCTTGCCGACCGGACGAAAATTACTCGTAACAAGATTTATTTCATTTAAATGAGGATGTACACTAGGCGCCTGGCTACATGAAACGACGACGTGCCGCGTCGTATCGTTTTCTCGCTTCTTTTCTCCGCGTCTTTGCTTCGTCGTTTTTTTTTTTCGAAACCCTCCGTTAAATAACGCGCAATGACCCTGAAGAGTGACACACCGACCTTTACCGCGCACGCATTCCCGTCGATTATTTAGGAGAGAACGAATTCTGGGACGCAGACTCGCGCGCGTGCACAGTTAACGAATTTATTGACCTCATTATGTGTAAGGTCGCGTAAAAAATCTCTGTCCCGAAAAAGACTCGCCAGATTGACCGAGAGAGCAGATGGCAATGATAAAATGAGGGAGCGTAATTTGGTTGTTTTGATTTTGATTTTCGCACATAAAACGCTTGTTATTTTTAATACTACTTTTAACATTATTATTTACTTGTCGTAAAAAGTGCGAAATCCAACTTGTCTCACGATACGACCAATATTTTTTTAATTGCGCAATAAAAAGGCTGTTTTGTACGCGAAGGAACGTACGTGTAAAATTGATTATGAACAATGCGAGGGATGATGCGACTTTAAAAACGCGATCTTAACAATCGTCCTCGCAAAACTTCCCACCATATACTCAAGCGAGTTACCGGAGTAAACGTATATATAAAACTATAACTGTTGGATATTACGGCTATCCTTAGAATCGACGTTGAATATTTCACGGCGTCGACGCGCGACTCGTCGAAGTGGCAATTTGCGCGTTGGCTCGAATTCGCGGCTTCGGATCCGCGTCCATAATCTGCATAAATTGGGTTGTTACTCTCGAGGAGAGCCAGAGTTAAAAAGTAAGTTTAAGAAGTTATTCCGTGAGAAAGTTCGGGCTTCTGATTTATAAGGCGCCGTAGCGCCGAACTTTTACTTAACTCGAGCTCTAGGACGAAGTATAGAGAGAGAGTAGTGCTGAAGTATCTTCGGCCGAGAATTACTTCGTAGCGTATTGAAATTACGAGCCTGCGAAGAAATTTTATTGACACCGGGATTAATACGTTTACTAATTCTTTTTCTGGAGGATGTGTATATTTTTGTTTTTAAAGTCATATTTTATGTTTTTATCGCGCGAACGGCGATTTTTTCCGATTACTAGATACTAATTACACTAATGAAATAATCACATATTCGTACAGATATTACGTGCGCGAATTTACCGTCGATGCATATATCGCGAGAAACAGTTTTCTCTGCACTTATAACTGTTCTTCTGACAAAGACTTACATAGACTGTACTGATGGCGATATAACAGCTATAATCTGATTTTGATGAAGAATCGCTGTTTCTTCCGCAATCCAGGCCGCTCGCGCGCGCAAAAAAAAATTGCCATTAATTGCTATTTTGACGCACTGATTTGCTAGAAAAAGTTGTGACATTTCCTCGCGTTTGTCCACTTATTTTTCTTATATACTTGATTGTATGTAACGCTTTTTACGATCTTCAACGAAGATGTTACTCTCGACTGCTTGCTTGTGTATCCACTATCTTTTTCAATACTGCTTTTCGAACTACATGTTTCAAACGAGTGCGCGTTTTTTTATTTGTACACATCTCAAGCTTCGAACTCGAAAATTATTTCATTCAACTATCAATTTCGATATTACTTGCGATCGTTTCAGTTTTCTGCATGCTCGCCAACAACCTATTTTAACATGCCCGAAAGACGTTACTTCCGAGAGCAGACAGCCAACCCTCGATCGAAGAGCTATATCTTTTTTTTTTTTTTCTCGTACACGACGACGCGTGTTACGGACATCTGTCATCTGTCAACCAAAGAGGACACGTGTCAGAGCTGTGACTTGTTGTCGTAAATGCGCGATGACTAAATCTGCGTTCTTGTTTTTTTAGCGGATCACACGGTGCATTTAACATAAGCTTCTTTCATTCGTGTGTCCGTGCACACGCGAATCTCTCAATATCCTTCGATATTCTAATTATCTCGAATTACCATGAAAACATTTCAAAAATATTTACGTGTTATTGAAAATGCAAAATATTCCAGATACGCGATAACATATTTTAAACTCATGTATGACAATATATGATAAAAGCTGTATATATATATAATAATATCTGCTAACACAATACATGTTACTGTGCTTAACTAATTCTCCGCAATACTTTTGTTCTCTTCATTGTAGTTTTTAATCGAGATACAAAACAATTATTTGTAACATTACGATCAAATATATATTTATCTGTGTTATACGTATTGTGCGCGACAAAATCCGGATTCGTATATACATACATTCATACATACCGATATAACAACAAGCTGCAACCTCTTTTGATGTAGCCACATGTTGATAAAGTACCGGAGCCGACATATATTTTTGTCGCACGCTACGTCGATTTTTATCAGAAGCATCGTCAGACAAATCTCGGAAGGAAGGGGAGAAAATATCGTCAGACTTCAAACGTTCGCATCGTCGCGTCTCTCGCGCGCGTTTCTTGCACCATAAAATCTCTGAAGAGAGCAGCGCCGCGCGCGCGTAGCAGGAAGCGCGGAAGACCCTGACATGTTTTATGGACGTTGATTTGAATTTTAAATTTTTCGTGCGGTTTATACTTGACTAATTTTCAATGATCGTCGCATGATCGGACACTCCCGTCCGGAAACAGAAAGAGATCGGTCCGGTGCATTTTGTGAAACAATTAAACTCACGTCGCGACAGATTAATCGTGTATAATATTAAAGTCGCGATTTAATCTGTCCTGCATACAAATTACGTCTTGACATCTATAAACTGCACGGCTTTTATATATTAGTATTGATGTTATCAAACATTGACAAATGGTTGCTCATCATTTAGAATAAATGAACAATGTTTCACGTGTGCAATGTTGATTGTAAATATTGACGCAGTCAATGCGCACGTCACGTCCTTTTGCCTAGAGAGCAAGTTCTGTGTAGTAAACAATTGCGATATTAAACTGTTATTTCAATTGGGATTGATTATGAAGAATAAATAATTATTGCACGCCGAGAAAAGATTCGCGTGTGTGTGTGTGTGTGCGACGAGTTAGCAATTTTATATTTAACAAAATATTCAATAATTTATACGCGCGTTTCTCTTTGGCAAGCAATTATTTGCGACAATTAGTGTAGCGGCACGTGCGCTCGCGCGAAAGTATTAAAGTATTAAAACTAGTGCAACAAGAGGCACGACGATTAACGCGAAATCACTAATTCCATTTAAATTTCATATAAAATGATGCTTCGTTGTGCGAAAAGCGGGATTTATCAGCGTCAGTATCGGTTATCCAGACATCTTGTCGCGTTAAGCTGCGCGATGCGCAACAACGGTCGGTGGTGCGATTTTCCCACTCCTATCATCGATTCGCGCGGAGAAAACGAACACGTTTTCCTCTCAAGATGAACGGCGACGCGTGTGCGATAATTTCATTCGGTCGCCATTAAACTTACAAGTGAATTTCGCGCCAAGTCGAACAATTGTTCGAAGACGCGTGGTGAGGCGAAATAAAAGAGAGCGGAACTCTCTCGGCGCGAGATGCTAATGGCTTTGACGAGTATCGGCTTGCGCGCGCGCCCGCGCTACTTGTGTGCTACCGCCTCTGGCGGTTCAATTTACAAAAAGAGGATAAAAAGCGTAGCGTAAGAAAAGAAAAGAGCAACGCGCGAGCCTACCGTGGAAACTGAATTATTCATGTTACCAACGCTCTGAATCGATGATAAGGAACAAGACGGGAGTGAAGGGAAAGAAAGACAGACGACCATAAATTCCAATTTATAAAACTGTTAAGCAGTTTTTTTTTTCTCTCGGACGTCCAGTTACCCGCGCCCTTCATACCTACTTTTCAGCCATCCCCCATATATTTTTACGCATATCGATCTTTCTCTCTTCACGCGCTCACGAGTGTGCTGTTTTGCGTGTAGTACACGCACACACCTTTACTTTTACCTGCTGTTTCCTAGTGTGTTTTCGTCGTACTGTATCTATAGAGGAAGAACCCTACCTCGGCCTCATGGGAACGCGGTAATGCTCGTCGAGAGGATGAGAAATGCCCCAGTGTATATAGAAGACACACACGCGAATACGCGCGCGAGCGAGACATATGCGTGTTGCGCGTACGTGGTGTATGTATACGCGCGCTCTATAGGGGGTAGTTCGCTTACCTCAAGCGGTGACTCTCCTTCCCACGTGAAAGAGGGGTGAAAATGTGCCCACGGCGTGCAGGAAGGGTAGGTAATTGTTTTGCCCCGGGTATGCCACCTCTCTCCCTCCCCTCATTTTCCTTCCCTCTCTACATTTATCTTTTCTCTCTTTTTTTTCCATTCTCTTGCCCCCTGTTTCTTTTTTTTTTTTTGTCAGTCTGTATCTCCGATTTGTATCGTGCTCTTTTTTCCGCTTTTTCTTCAACCATCATCTTTCGCTCTTCTTTGTCAGTTTCCTTGCTCTCGACAACTTTTTTGAAGTGGAAAACACATAAGTCGTATATTAATTAACGCACAATTTTAGCGCTGGAATCGTTTCCTCGTCATTTTTCTCCACGCGCCACGTCGCTCTCGACAAAAAGAGAAGATAAAAATGCGGTACATTCGTCGACCGCGCGTATCATTCCGTTCACCCCTTTCGTTCGAACAGCCAACGGGTTTTTCCACGGGAAACGATTGCTCCGACGATACTTTGTGCTTGCGCGTCCCATTTGCCGAAGCGATTCTCCGGTTGAAGCGGTCACGAACGATCGAGTTATTACCGGTCCATCATCGATTCTATCTCTCCCTCCTCGCGCGCGTACAAAAACCGTCGTCGAAAACGCGCGCAGCTCGCTCGCGTCTCTGTGTGTTTAACTGTCCGTAATCGCGCGAGCGGCCACATACAGTATCCGGCCGACAAACGTTCGGTACCCAAGAGAGAAATCCGCAACTAGTGGGCTTTTATATGTATAGCGCGCGTCTCACGGGATAGGACCGGCGGCGAGGGTTAAAGGCGAGCCTCCTCCGCACGGGACATGGTCGGCACAGCGTCGGCGTATATCCACTGAAATCGCAGCGTCACAGTCGCGACATTTATCATAATTCACGACGGTCGACATACTTTTCTCTTGAAGCTCACGGGACAGGTACCTCTTCGCCATCTCATCTTTCTCCCTTCTCTCTCGCCTTCTTCTTCCCTCGTTCTTGTTTTACTTGTTGGGTAGATCAGCTATATCCCAACCTCTCGCAAGATTTCCTGCTCGGAATAAAGAATAAAGCTTCGAGACCTGCGCGCAATCGCTATCTATCGTGAAAGCGTACATTTTACTGGTGCGTCCCGTGTGATGCTTTCGCAGGCATACGTCTTATAGGGGATGTGTGCGTAAGCGCGCGTACATTCCTCTCCCTCGCTTTCTCCCCGTCAGGTAGTACTGAGGGATTTCCTCACGACGACGATGCGCGGATGGTTTAGAGGATGCGTGCATTCTTTATACCGTAGCGCCTAGCGTCATACATTATTTTCATACCGAATCTCGCGGGAAGATGGTTCTTTTTTTTTTTTTTTTTCGACCGCGTAAACGTGACTTTCAGGAAGGTAGAAATTTATTGCTCGCGCGAAGATACAAGTCATTTCTAGATATATGTATTTTTTTACTCCGTCTTGTTTACATGTTTTAAAAGATCCACGTTTACTCCGTGTATCTCTTTTGTTGCGTACATATGTGTAATTAAAAATAAAAAATTTGCTTTTTTCAAAATCTGATGATATTTGTGAACACCGGAACGAAATTCTGGTGAAAAGCACGTGTACACTTCGGCGCATGTGTAATTTCGGGAACTGTTATTCATAAAATGATAACAACCTACACGGCAATCTCCGACTGCTTCGGTGCTCCGAAGATAGGAGTCCATTGTGAAGATAAAATCCGCCATGGCGGACATGAGATGCAGGTCCGACAGTCTGGCGTTATATGAGCCACGTCGAAATGTTCGACCAATTCGGTGAAATGAACTCATTTCGGAACCCTCATCGAATTAGTTGCTTTCGTTTAAGTTTTACGCGCATTTGTTCGATACAGTGTCTATACCGTCGCGAACATCTTCGTGTCGTAAAATACTATCGATATTCGATCCCGGCAACGTGTCACGCTAGTCAACGTGTTTACTTGAGCGTAATATATGTTCGGTTCTTTTGATAATTATTATATTATTCACCGCCAGAGATAATTATTGGCGATCGATAAAACCGTTGCGCGTTCGCGAACACCAATTATCAAATTTGATTCATTTAACGTTTTGTGTATCGAAGCGTTTATTGACGTGTCACGGCTGTTTATGTTTCATTTAAGTTTTACTGTCGCATTTACTGCTACGCCACAGACAACGGAAATTTCAATAGCGCGCGGTGATGCGCGCAAAATCGATCGCCGCAAAATATTATTGCTTTCGTACCCAGTTAGCACTGGGTAAGAAAATATCGAGTGAATAGAACTCTTATAGAGCTTACGGGCGCGACATAAAAATCATATCGAGCGATTGTCGTCGTGTTCGTTGTTGGCTATGCGCCACTCGATTTTCTTCGACCTAGAAAATCAATCACCCCGTGAAGCATCGGCGATCTTAAGCGTGAGTACGGCGTATATCGTCGAAGATATACTCCCACCGCGCAGTTTATCATTGTGTGTGTTATATATACACTATCAAACACGCCGCATCCGCCGAGATTAGATACGCGACCGCATACTTCACGCGGGATTATCACGTTGCATCCGACAATCGATCGTCCCGACAACGGTGTCGCACTCTGCTCGAAGTACACGAGAGCTCCGACAAAAAAAAAAAAAAAAAAAAAAAAAACCTGAAACGAAACGTCGACCGCGAGAGTGGTGCGTAAAAACAAAGAACGATAGGAAACGGAACCGAGTTGCACACGATGGGGAGATGAAAAAGGTGTGCGCAGAAGCCATTATAGATTTACCATTAGAGCGTGGTTCACTGAGTGACTTTATTTAAGAGTCACGGGGAGGAAAAAAAAACCGCGCGCTTTTCGACCTTTTGCCCGATCGTTCTTCAGCGTCTTCTTTGCTCTCTGACTGCGGCCTCTCGTGTTGCTGTGTATCGGTTACGGTACCAGCCACGGTGACGAGATCGAAGGGAGCGAGAGAGAGAGTACACTTTCTTGTGGATGACGTGTACGGAACCGTGATTAATGTTGCGTATGAGTGATAAGCCGGCACTGTGTCAATATTGAACTTATCGGACGCTGCTCCGTCACGGATATCTCGTGTGACAATGACACGAGCGCGCGCGCGTGTGCGAAAAGAAGTTTAATGATCTTGGAAGAAAACTACTTGAGAAGAAGATATATACGTTAATATCATGAAAATATTTGCTCGGTTGACACAATTGAAACGAACTCGATGACATTGAAGAAATTGTACACGTCAACTTTGAATAATACAATGTACTAGCTCATCAATATTACATTGAGTAGATCATTAGGAATAGATTTGGAATTGTCGTTACCAAGCTGCATTGATATTTATGTTTTTTTCTAAACGACCAGGGAACGCGCATGATAATATGTCATCGGGTACTATTTTAGCAGAGTCGAACAAAAAGAAACTCGCGCACGTCAGGAGAAATCGCAACTGAGTTCTTTATTTATCCCATTGACCGCGTGCTGACGCGCTACACGCGGAGAGAAACGAAGTCCTCTCGAGAGAGAGAGAGGAGCAAGAAAAGCATCTCAAGATTGTGTACTCTTGGCTTCGTTTTCACTATATACGTCCTGACAAAAGAGAGTCGTAGAGGGAAAACGAGGATCTTGTAAGACAGGAAAGGGGGGAACGTAGCAGAAAACGGAGTCTAGACCGATTAGCGTTTGGTTGCCGGAACTTCGAAACGGGCTGGGAAAACCGACGGAAGTGGCCGGACTTCTTCTATGGCCTGGAGTATAAGAGGACGGGTGGAAAGACAAATAGAATTCGGAAGGAGTTTTTGCCGCCCGGCAAGATTTAATAGCCGACAGACTCGCGGGGAGAGATGGGGACGCGAAAAGACGAGGGCGAATGCGAAATTTCCGTGGGCAGACATGAGGAATTAGAGACATGCTTCCTGCGCGTCTCCTCTTATTTCGAGGAATGTCTTTTTAATGATTGCTTTTCCCTTTTCTTACTATCAACAGACACAAAACAAATGGGAAAAGTTAGATCTCAAGTTAATCAATATAATAACATAGACAAAATGTCGCTTTCACCGCTTGTTAAAAATATCGCGGATAATTTTATCGGCAAAATTTTATTCTATGAGAAACTATATAATATGTGGAAAATAATTATTACAGAATAAATTAGACATAATTATGCAAATGTAATAAGACAAATAATTATACAAAAACAATAATAACGAATTAAGATATTTAAGGCTCATATGGTTTAAACCTAATAATAAATTTTCACGGTGGTGAGAGCCGATCGCTGGATGTTTTGCGGACAAATATATTTAAATATATTTATATTTTTAAGGATGTAAATTCTTACACATTATTTTTTTGAATTGAAATTTTTCAATTCTGAAATCATGTAGGATGCTTAATTTGCATCTCGTATATGAGAATACCCATTTCCTCTTCCCAATTAATGATCCCGTTTAATAATAACGAAATTTGAGATGAAAGAAAATTTATTATTAAATATAAAGATATGTTATATAACAACTCATTACGACTTTTGATTGCAATAATTAAAGGTAATTTTTCTATTGTCATGTACAATTAATTTTCAACAAGATTTGTAAAACATTTCTGTTTCTCAGAACAGTATCAATGTGTATTATCTTTATTAATATGTGTGCGAAACGAGTTGTTCCTAACACTAGACTAACTAGATTATAAATTAATGATAACTGTGTAATAATGGCTGAATTATTTAAAATCTGGTAATACAAGTAATTCAACTTGCTTTTTATAAATTTTATAGTTTGTTGATTTGAAAAGACCATGTTAGAGAACAGCGAGGCGATGTTTTCTTCATCAAAGCGTCTTCTTCAAATTATCTTAAGCAAAAAAGCAAACAGAAGGCGAGTTTAATACGTTTTATCAAATAAACCCTTCTGGAAGGAAAATAAACCCTTCTTTTAGCTTCCGTGAATATTACTGATGAAGAAAGAGTAAAAAGAAAGAGTACATTTCCGACTGTTTTAATTCTTATCCCCTTTAACCCTTTATTTACTTTTTTGAAATACTTCGAGTATTACGAAAAATAAGTTTTTTTCCAGGAAAAGCAATTATTTCAATACAAATGAGATGATAATTAAACAGAGATTTTTACATTCGTGTATTTCTGCTACAGGATATAAATTTGGTTAAATCGCATTGTGTATGTACATTTATAACTTTATAGTCTTTACATGTATATTATATGTATATACTCAATTATTATATTATTATTATTGTTTATATAATTTTATATGAAAACCAAGTGTGAGCCAATTTTTATAAGACCCGCAAAATTTTGCGCGACTTTGGGAAGAAAAATCAATCAATATTGATTTCCGCCAATCACTGAAGTGTCGATACAGCAGGGAAAAAGTACTACTTTCGTGGTAATCCTTTCTCATCTTTTCTGGCCTCGAGAGACGAGTGGATACCACAAGAAACGAAAAAGAGTAGATCCCACTCCGATTAATGCACACCGTCTCCACATGTCGCCAAGGGCTGTGTACCGCATCGCACTCCTGGACCACCTCTTAAGCACGTCGAAAGGTGAAAGGAAAAAGTGGACTGAGGCAAAGACGGAGGAGGGGAGGCTTCCAATTCGTATCTAGTGTGATTTCCCCGGGGTAAAGTCGACCGATCAACCGATCGAGTGGGTGGTTGAAAACCGCATTGGGAAACCTAATACATCCGAGGGTCCTCCCTTCTCACTTTCTTACCGTGATCTGTAAAAGCTTTAAGAGAGCATACGAGCGTTATCTCACGTATACGTGTTCACATTTATCGACTGTATGATGCGCATTACCCTCGAGTAACTTTCTTGGCACACGTTTAATATTGGTTTGTGAAACAAAATAAAAGACACAATTTTCTCGAAGAAAATATTACGATTGCAATTATCAGAATTTTCTCAAAACGATGTTTTTTAAATATTTTTTCGCAATTCTTTACTTCATATAATCGAAAGAAACAACTTTTTGTACGTTTCTGAATAAATTGATATTGCAAAAATCGTTATCGTCTTTTAATGTTTTTCAATATTTTCAGTACGATGTTGCGACTCCGATAGCAAGGCATCGATTTTCAATCGATGTCTTGCGACATTCTCTTACGATGGATATTCGTTGTGTGCATCTTAAAAAGAAAGACCTTAAAAATCCATTTTGCACGGACCATTAAGCACACATGTTAGCCAAACATCTCCTGTTCCAAAGCAAACTGCACCGCGGAGGTTTTTCCACGAAAAGTCGACGAATTTCTCTGGTTCGAAGGACAGGGAAGAGGGAAGGGGTGAAACCTGCCCTAACCCACGAGAGATAGATATTGAGGAAAGCAAGAGAGATCTACACGCCATTCTAAGTGATCAGCGTGATGTTATCGAATATCGCAATGTTATGAGAAAAAATGATGAGAAATTTCTTCATGAAAGTTTTGAAAATAATAAACAATTATTTTAAGTATGATATGAAACAAACACGCACACACACGCACACAAAAGAGTTTCAAACATTTGTTTAGGAAGTGTCAAGAATTAGCTGACACGACGGGAGGCTGCGTCAAATATCAATTTTGGTCAGGTATCGATATTATTTGAAAAAGAGAGAGAACGTGTTCAAATATTTATCCTTCTTGAAATAAATAGTGGAAAGTGGAATGCAATCTGCTACCGGAAATATAAAAATTGTAAAACACAAATTGACGTTGTGAAATATTCAACAACAAAATCGTTACGGCTAAACATCGTGCGAGAACATAATGTGTCGCAATATGATAAAGTTTTGATTAGGATCTCATGTAGCATTTGTGAGAAAAGCAGTGCAATTCTAGCAGCGAACAGATACAGCTAAGATAAACGAGCTCTCCTTTTCTGTCTTTTATATAGCTATCCGGCTCCTCTATACATATATAGTCGCTTTTCTTCGCGCACTGTGTAACGATTCGCCCTGCAGGAATATCTCTATCCACCTGTCTACATTCATATCCCTCAGACGAAATTGTCTTCCGAAGTGGCTTACAAATATATTTCAATAGAAACGTAATATTCCAGAGGAGTCAGTTGTATTGGCTGTTTCTGAATCGCTTCTGATTTGCCTGTTCTCCTTTTTCTCCTCAAAGGGATTTGTCGGTACTTCCGCGGATGTGTACGTATCATACATTCGTCATATCTAAGCGATAAAGTAAAATACATACGTGTATGTATATATGTATATATATATATGTACATACAATGTATACATATATATACAGCAGGGGGTTTTTCCCGTTTTTGTACACATACGAAATCTCGTAAAGTCGACGATACTTTGTATCGTAGACACCGCGAGTGTATATGTCGTCTGAAAAAGTGTGTGCATTTCTTTCTGGAACGAGAAATACTTGCCGAACAAACGCGAAGTCTTCGATACAATCGTGCGCCGCACGATATTTCGATTTCAATGGAAATTGGGTGCACTTTCGCCCGCAGACTTCATAAGTTCTTCGAAATAAGAGCAGGTCTGCCTTCCTCTGTACGATAAATAAAATGCAATTTTACTTCGGACGCAAAGAGAACTTTCTTATGTACATTATACAACTATATATATATATATATATAGATATATGATTACTTTGAGATTCAACAATCATTTTCAAGCATCTATTACGTTTGTACATACATTCTGCACTTTCATATTATTTTTATTTTAATTGATCAAAAAAACATACGCAATTACAGCATTGCAAATACGCGTTCGCAAAACCTTGCATTAATTTAAAGAAATATAAATTTTATATTTAATAAAATTGCATGCGTATCAAGTTTAATAATTGCTGTAAAAAAAAAAACAAATAATGGCGCTCATTGCGCTCCGAAAACCTGTTTTAAAAAATAATATTGTATGTACTTTCCGTTGGATTATTATGTTTGTTCGTTTCTCTGAATTTCTTTGGAGAGAATGCAGCATATGCTTCGTGCCTTATTTTCTCATTTTATACTGCGACGTATCCTGAAAGCAGACGTTCCAGAGGGTTCGCGACAGCCCCCAAACTTTTGTCAATATTGATCCCTCTCTCTCTCTTTGCACGCAGGGGACGTACGCGCGTTCGGCTAGTGTAAGTCTTCACTTTTTTTTTTCCAAGCTTTAATGCGCTTTGCAAACAGACGACAGTTTAAAACCTACACTTCAGCCGTATTACTTTCGATGTGTGTCCCATATGACTAATCATGTTTCAAATCGCGTTACAGGCGAATCACAAGCGCTCAATTTACGAGTAGAAAATTCTGAGAACAGCATACGTGTTGTTTAAACTCGCTGACACGAGCGTGCCTAATTACACGTCGACGTTTATATAGAAAGCAAAACATATCGAATTAGTTCGCCTTCTTTTTTTTTGTATTTACAACACGTAGCAGCTGTACGTTTGTGAGCGTAATATCATTATCGATCGATCGAGTATATACGCGAATAAATTAAGTTTACATTGATTAGGTTACAACGGAAATTGATTTTTCGCCCTCTTTCTCTCTCTTGCGTTCGATCGCAGTTACCTGTCAGTTATTTCGGTACTTTCGATAGAGAGACTTGCACGTATGACGGGACGCAAGAAAAAGATGTCAATCTGCTGGCTTCCATTTATCGGCGCGCTACTTTGCTTCAATTAATGTGCGCTAACAACGTTAATTAATGCGACACAGCCACGACGGGCACGAGAGAACCGACGAGGAGAAGGACGTGCCAAGAGAAGGACAAGAAATTTTCCTCTCCTCTTTGGTGTCTGTCTATCCATCAAGAGCGAGCTGCATCGCGCCTGTGTCGCATTCAAACCGAGTTGGCGCCACCCCTGCCACCTTAACTTCGAACATCAGAGGCTTCTGGGACGATATTATCTGTAGGAAAGTGCTCGAGAATATTATACATGCGTAGTGTACACACCCTATCGGGGCCAGGCTACTTTAACCGTACTCGACATTGATGACAGAGAGAAGAGAGAGAAACGGGATGGAGAGGATAGTTGGAGGCATCCGCTCCGTAGACGGTAGCGACTACTGCTAATCGAATTATCGATCCTTGTCCGCGTTCTCGAAGCGAATATTAGATTTTCCACGAATTTTAATGCAAGCGACACGAAGAGAGACACCAGATTTCTTTTTCTTTTTGCAAGAGAGAATGTTCGCGTAATGCAAGAGGAAGATGTGAAATACGAAATAAAACGCTAATTTTAAAAGCTCCGATAGCTGCACGTGTATTTATCGGGGCGTTTCTCTTTCGTACAACGGAAACTTCGACCGTCGTTTTATATTCGCGTGTCCACGGATAGAGACAAATCGTAAGAACGTACCGGGGAGGGTGGCACTTATATATATGTATATACATATATATGTGCGCCATGGAAAACGTGTACATGAGACATCACGTAAGCGTGTTCGGAGCACGTTTCTTCGCGCAGAAACCGCGTGTGCGGTTCGGGTGGCAGGAAGAACGGAAGGAAGGCAGAGGGAGAGGAGGACGAGAGATTGGGGAAGGAAAGCAAGAACCTCAGGAAATGTCAGAGAAAAATTCCAATATGCCTCGAAATTCTGGCGGCCGTGTATGGAATGCATCTGAGCCCCTTGATTGTGCTTCGGTAGCATATTTTTCTCGTACTTCCGATATTGCACCGGCGAGTTTCCTCGCTTTATAACTGCGAACGCCGTTGAATCTCCGCTTGCTCCGGTCCGTTCGCCATGTGCGCCCGCAAAGGACACTCTCTTTTTCTGTTCGTATCTATATATATATATATGCATCGAGACTAGATTTTGCTACTCTCTTTTTATTTACTGCAATTTAATGCAAGACACTTCTTTCTTGCATTATAATCTGTAACAAATTTTTTCGTTACGTAAAATCTATAACGATATCTCTCAACCGATAGTTGTTTGCTTAAGTTGCAGAAATGAAAAAGATTAATAATATAATATTTTTATTAATATCGTAAACAGTTTTAATTTGTTTTTTA
The DNA here is from genome assembly GCA_014825685.1 of Pseudomyrmex cubaensis. Classification (NCBI taxonomy): domain Eukaryota; kingdom Metazoa; phylum Arthropoda; class Insecta; order Hymenoptera; family Formicidae; genus Pseudomyrmex; species Pseudomyrmex cubaensis. The sequence goes on from QVOA01015852.1 coordinate 78,166, forward strand.
AAGATATGTCTTGATATCTCTTGTTTCAGGTGATGCCTCTCCCCCATACCAATTTCTCAGCCATTTCATCGATATATCCACAGCAAATCGTCCGATACTAATGTAATGCCTGTGTAACAAACTTAAGAGATCTTCTCCTCCCCCCCTGGCAACACGCTGATTATCATTTATCCACAAGTCGACAATCCACTAACGCACTTGTCCTGCTCTGTGCATAACTCCGCGGTGCATTTATCACTCAACCGGTCGTTGGTGAAAGCTCACCGAACTAAAATCGATCTGGCGCGTAATACCACCAGCACTATCCGAGACAGTAAATGGTTGTCGACATACCGCGGGATACCTGTAGAAAATCGATTTGCGTCGCGAGTTACGTACCCGTCTGGGTACGGTAAATCCTCGGCTGAAGACCAGCATCAAGATAAAGTCAGTGGGAGCTCTGCCTCAGGATGCGCGGGAACGGGTGGTGCCGTTAGTGGTGGATAACAACTCGTTAGAGAGACCGGTAAGCGGGGAGGAAGGGGGCCACGAAAACGGCCCCCAAAAGGGCCCGCTGGATGGTCTAGCCTGCGAGCAGCCATCGACGAAGTATAACCGGCAGGAAGGCGAGAGCGCTCGATCGACCGAGACGCACGACTCCGTTACTGTCTCTGCTCCGGATCTGGCGGCAGTGGACACCGGGCTGGGATCCATCGATGAACGCATTGAGCTCGATGAAAGAATCGAAAGCGAGCCGCAAAGCATCATAACGTCGACGAACAACGACGACGACGACGACGGCGACGACGGCGACGACGACGAAAAAGGCGACGTTCCGATCTCGGTGCATTACAAACGTCACTCGGGAGAACTCAACGGCGCAGCCTTGGAGCTACAATCAGCCGGTGGCAATTCCGACGCGCGCGCGAAGAGTTCGAAGAAGACGTTGGACGACGAAGACAACGATCGCGGCAACGACGACGAAGTACCGGCGAGGAGAATCTGCGCGGCGCATCGACACAGAGCGTCCTGTCACGTAGCGAGGATCCACGCGGAGCCGCCCTGCCGAAGAGGCGCGAACCGAAGCCGGCTCTGCCGTGTACATGATCGTCGGCGAGACTACTCGAGAGGGAAGTCCACAGAGAGACCGGAACACCGACATTTGAGACTCCGCGATCCGGAGAACGCTATCGTGCGGCTGGAACAGGATCCCATACTTCGTCCGGTGCGCATTCTCGGTTGTCCCACTACAGAGGGCCAGGAAATATCCTCGTTCTTGGAACCAGCTGGGCCCCCCAGTTACGTCTATACGAGCGTCGGTCAGTTCGCCGGTGGTGAACCGCATTGCTTCGCTCTACACAGCCCGGACAATATTTTACCCAAGAGTCGCGCCAGCAACATCGCCAGATATCTCGACGGTCCGAATCGCGCCGTGAAGGACATCAATCGCAAGCTCCTGGCGATGGCGCGCGCCATGACACCTGCCTGGTCGCTGCGCCTGCTCGGCGTCAGCTGCGGTTCCGTAGTCTGTGCCTGGGGACTTCTCTTGATACTGTCCATACTCGGTGGCAGCGCCTCGCACAATTCAGGCAATTATAATATTGATGGTATGGGAAGTCGTATGGGGGATACGATTTCGGAAGATCTGAACAGCATTAGGTGTCCCTGGGCGTGCACTTGCGGCGGACAGGAGGTCGACTGCTCGCATCGCGGACTCACGCAGATTCCCGGCGACCTGACGAGTCTACTCATCGCGGAAAAACTGTAAGTACCTGTATAAATATTGACGACTTTATCAAAAATCAATTCGGAGCACGAAAAATGATAAAACTTTAACGTGAATTACGATGTAGGATCTTTCCGCGATCCTGCTAAAATAATCGTCAAAATGAAAACTCTCGCGTGTCGCAGTCTATATGTATATAATTGACGTTTTTCAAACGTTCGGACGTTTTTCGATACAAGACGAGCCGTTGTGAGCGGCGACAAATATTTTCGTTTTGCCGATAAATCAACGCGAAAAATCTGTATCTAGATTCATGTTTTACTCGCGCGCGCGCGCGGGAGAGAGAAAAAAAACGACCTAGAAATATCGTCAGTCAAACAATCGACACGGCGAATGAAAATTCGCTCGTCTCTTGTGGAAATCTCGTAACTTTTGCTTCATACTTCTGACATATTTCTTTGAAAAACAAGTCACGGTTTGTTTTTTTTATTTTTGCACGACAGCCAATGCATAATGAATTCCAATTGCTGCTATTAACCGTTCGATTTTCGATACACTTCTGGCGTATCTGTTTAATACGTATTTAAGCGAGCCACGTTCAACGTCGAAAGATTCAGATGTCTATATCGTTTCCGTTTCGAATGTCGTTGCGCGTCGTGCATTTGCATATTTTCGAATCGGGAATCGCGTTACTGCGAGATAACGATCGTTTAACAACCGCCCGTTTTCTCGCTGCCAATGGGACAGAAGATAACGCAATAAAAACAGCGCGACAGGGCAATAATATATATCCGGCAATAGAAGGAAAGGACAAAGACTGTCGTTCCTGCGAATTCTCGATGATGTTGCAATATTTGCGATTTTTATCAATAATATATCTGATTTGAATATTGCAGTGGATATCCGACTTTACATATCGCGCGCAATAATGTTTATCGTTTCGAAAATCTGATATCTCGATTTTCGGACGCGCGATGTTGTTAAAGGTCACAGAATGGACGCGCGCGTTTGTTTTTACTTCGAGCAGTCCACACGATCAAAATAAAAGCACCGATTTGTATTGAATCTTTATCGATAAAATATTTCACACTAGTTTTGCTCAATTTTAAAATAATTTCGATAAACTTGTGCCTTTGATTAGCATATGATTTAATAAGCGAGAGAGAGATATCAGAAATAATTAAATCCCCGAAATACATGTAACTCATCATACGTGCGAAAGATCTATTTACGAAAATTCCATTGATTTGAAACACGAAGTGCTACCGTGCACCGGTACGACGACGTTTTTCTACACGGAGATTACGGGTGCCTAATGGTTAACGCGGGCCACGAAATTCATTATGTCTTGTAAGCACGAACGGCTCGTATCTCAAGGAATATGCGCGCGCGTGTTTCGCCTCTAAATTGAATTTATACTTTCAAATCGAGAGTCGCCTCGGGGCGTATTCGCGTTAAAGCTTGTAGCACATGTGAGTGTGATATTTATATGTTAAATATTAGCGTATTTTTTAGTATTACTCGAACGGCACTCATATGTATGTACACATATATTGTACATATATATGTATATATATATATATATGTATGTGTACATACGTGTGCATACTGCCGTGCCGACGCACATGCGCGTGTTTCGAAATCTGATGAAATCACCGAATCGATACCGATTGCAATTTGCGTGAAATATTTAACGCAGATACATCATTATAGAGTGGCGTTCTGTATATATTTCTTTTACAAAACAAACATATACTATATGATAAATGTAATATATATATAATAAATACGCTATATGTGCATACATATAATAAAATATTATATTTCTTTAATTAAACGCTTTTGTTGAACTTTTATACACTTTACAACGTAAAAGTTTAATAATTGTGTTAGCAAAAAAAAATTTCAATTTGTTTGAAAAGAGGTGTTGACAGTATTTTTAAATTTCTGAAATATATATCTTTTATCTCTCTCGTATCAAGTTTTACTTATCGGGTAATTCGCGCCAATTAGATAAGATGTAATAAACCGAAGTTAAAATCATCCGTTTCTCTCCTGTAGAGGACACCTTTCATCTCGGGCCAATAGATGAACCAGTTTGATTACTATCTAACTGAGAATCGCTGTTTATACCTGTTCACCCGCAGCGAACCGATCGTGGAATAATTATTTACCCAAGCAACTAGATTTCCCTCTTCATAGCCAACCCTATCTAAATCCGTAGCCTGCGGATGGCTAAACGCTCTTCGTGTTATACATGAGTATACATTGATTGGTGTCACTACCAGCCGTATCTCGCCATCAGTAGTTCGGATGAATCTCCAGGGACTGTTCTAAGTCGCGTTATATATATATATATACGCGATCTATATATCACTTCTGTATGCGAGATCTTGGCGTGTATCGATGTATCGATGTACACACAAACACAATCAATATTACTCATATCGAATTAAATTATCTCAAGTCAAGTTCGCAATCATCTCTCAGTCTGCTTTAACAGAAGTTTCTCTAACAGTTTACACGACACGGTATTACAACAAGTGAATGAACGAATATATGATTTCAACTCCTAACTTATTATTTAGTTTCAACTATACGGATCTTTTTTTTGTAATGTTCGCGACGTCCGTAATTTTTTTTTTCTTTTTTTCTTTTTTTTTTTAATGACGAATACATGAGAAACGCAACACATTATTTTTCTCCGCGCGCAAAACGATCGTTCCCAGTGAAATTCACGAACAAATAGGGGACCGGAACGCTCGACAGCGCGTATCTATACTTCCGACGGGCGTTTTGCTTCCACCGAGCGGAGCGGTAGTACGCGGAGTGGTTATAATAGTCGTATGTCTACACGATATCGCCGGCACTTATGATTTTTCGATTAAGCTACGTAAACAGAGTACACGGTAAGCTAAACATCTGCTGGCACGGGCCGAGTGTTTAGGCAAGGCCCGATATGATGTTCCACCAACTAACATTCAACGTTCGCAAAGCGACGCGTCCTACATTTGGTTACGCGCTTGTACGAACGAAGCGCCTCGCAGCTACGGCATCGCAGCGGCGGTAAATATTAGAGGGTCGACATGTGATAGCTGTTTTGTTGATCCACCTCTCCGTTCTCGATATTTACATTTTTCCTATCGTTTCGAAGTCAGATTTTTATCGGGCGTCTTCATCGTCTACGCTCGTCGAACGAGCCACATTTTTTCCCCGCGAGTGGTGCTTCATTGTTTGCACGATTGTGGAGAATATTTTTGACGAGCACCTTTCAATTAGCCATTACAATTTTTTATAGCGAAATTCGTCGTTTCGACGAATAACTCGCGTTTTTTTTTTGTTTCATTGTTTTTTCAAAACGTTTCAAAACCTCGCAACAATTAATGTTTCGTTACATCGCGCTGTTTGTACATGATGTTCGTTAGTGAAGGATACACTGTATACACACACAACCGACGGGACTTGTAATGTAGCAAAGCTACATCGGGAAAATTAATTTGCTAGAATTGCACGTAAATTTTACAAATGTATACATCGAATTTGAACTTAATAAATATATTTTTACATCGAAAACTTCACGATGCGAAAGAAATTTCAGTTTTTCCGGTATTTCTGAAGTAGCATCGGAATCGATGAAAGTGCAACGCTACACTTAGTTCAATTTGTAGCCGAACGTAAAAGAAATAAAGAAAATTCGCGAAACGAAAGTGGCACTTTGACTTAATTACGAAATTCCAAGCGTGTGTATTTTGTTTTTTTTTTTCGAGTCAGTCGCTATCGCCGGCAGATGTTGAAGTCGGTGAGATCCCGGTGACGATCAATGGTTTTAATTAGAATATTTTTACGCGCAATCCCGTGTTTCGCAACGTGTGAAATCGGGTAAGATATGTAGGTAGCAGGTTGCCTTCAGATTCCTCGAGTGCAATGCAGTGATTCGCATAGTTGCTCGTGCGGCGTGAAACTACCGCGCTCGCTTACGCCGCTACGGGAAATGTGTGACTAAGTGTGATATATATTAAGTCGCGCCGAGAAGCTTTAGGCAAATATATATCTTTATTGTGACGCTCGCTTTAGAACAATTTTGCCGCACGATACATCGCGGCACGACGGAGAGAAATCGCATAAAAAATCGCTATAAGTTTCACATAATTTCGAGACGAAGCAACGAGACATCGTTTACGGAAACGTAAACGCACTTGGCGGTTTCCATCACGTTGATATTTGGGTTACCTCACCGACGTCGTGCATAATATCACTAGGTATACGCCATGGTAGTATATGGTGAGAACGTGCAACGGAAGAAGGGGGATTGGTAGGGGTTGCGGCGTTTTACTGCCGCAGTATGGGGGGTAAGGCAACGCGCGGCGCGGGAAAGAAGGGGAGATCACCGCGAATATTTTACGACACCTTCGGGCAAATCCCTCATGTACCTTAATTTAGAGTCATACGCGAAAAAGTGGAGTTGGTCGACTCGGGCGCGCATTCTTAGACTCGCGAAATATAAAATGCAATAACGTTTCGCCAAATTCGCCAGCGACGGGCGAACCAACTTTCCACCCCTGGAAAAGTACGCGCCGTACACCGAGACCTCCGGTTGAATATCTATGTAAATGCGAACGCAAAAATCTTCCATTCAAGGTATGAAGTTTTTTTAATTTCGCGGATTTTCGAGACCCCTTGATACGATGAATGTATATTTCAAACGGTTTATTTTAGCGTGACAAAAAAAAAAACATGTATGAAAACTGTTCATGATAGAGGAAACAACATTGTTTTATAATTAATACAGCATACATTGTCTCGTGCGATATTGCCCCGACCGTTTATTCTTTTCACGGCGAATTTTAACTGCTTTTTAAGTTGGTTAAGACTTCCTGAAAGGCCTGAAAAGTCTGAAGGATTTTCAAACCTTTCGGAAACTTTTCTCGAAACTTACGAACTATCGAGACATTTCAAGACCTTGAAAATTTGTAAAAAATGCTTCTTTTATGTTTCACGTCGCAACCCGTTGTACGATCGATACTTCGTCGATCGTCTGACGACAGACAAAACGCCGAAGAGATCCGTCCGAGCGAACCCCCTTCCCAGTTTGTCAAAGTCCGTCAATATTATAATTAATCCAATCATCGATAATTAACTTAGTGATAAACGAGATGTCAGCGAAATGATTCGTATAATTATTTATAATGACACACCAACCTGTCGTGCTCTTGCCCGTTGTACGCATCAGCTCGCAACACAATTAATCATCACTTCAACAACAATTACGGCCAATTATAGTGTGAATCGAGATATATTACAATTAGTATATTGGCGTCTTGCTGTGAATACAGTATCTACGAAAAGTGTATGCACATACATATGTTTTATTGCTTTACTTGACCTACGTTAATTTGATAAGATACGATTTTTATGAAATGCAAAAGATCGTGTTATCAGGAATTTTAAGAAAGAGAAAGGAAATACACACTCGCACGCACAATGTCACGTATGAACATTATTCTTGGTATTGCATAATATATGAGAGAATCGATAGAGAGAGGGAAGATGCATTTATATACGCGACTTCTTCTCATATTCCGAGTACCTACGCGCTTTTTCATTATTGTCTGCATTGAACACGTATATAAAGAGGGTGCACTTTCCATCGAAACTCGCGAAACTTCCATTAGACGTTGTGCAGCTTCTATCGGAATTCAGGAAGGGTGTCGATATGTCTGGGCGTAACGATTTTCTACCTGGTTCTGCTCGATCCATTCTGACAGCGGAATTAATGGCTTTCCCGGACGTGAAAGTACGCAGGTCAAACAAAGAATTATTTGGAAAAAGGGTTGCCTGCATTTTTTCACGTTGTCGGATCCTTACACACCTTCGAGTTTTTCCATCAGATATTGTCCCGTTGACTATATTCCCGCGGTGAAAAATTGCGGCTATCTATTTTCGAATCAAGTGGAGAGACTACGGAAGTTACATTTTTATTGCGTTTTATTGCGTTGCGCGAAGTATATAGTGTTACTTCCGATATAATATTTGATACATATATGTGTACGTATATAAACACACATTCAATATACATACACACACCTATGCGAAGTAGAATTGAGTAATTGTTACGATTCTTTTGTGTAATTTCAACATTATACATTTTATTTATCAAACAATGATTTTTTAAAATTATTTGTAAGTATATGATATATGTTTGCGATATTTTTCAATTATTATACACACACATAAGATAACTTTTTTTACATATGTTAAATATTTGAAATATGAGATATGTTCACGATAAAACAATGAGCGATATGATCTAACGCAAAAATCGACGATCTTTCCCCAAAACAAAGGCGCGCGGGTCAAGCAATGAATTACGTGAAAGGAGTCGCCGCATTTTTTCACGGTCTTCTCCTTCATTTCCGACATAATAGCATCCCCGCTGTGTGGTTTCTGGATATGGATATTTCTCGGGTTCTACCGGTATCATTTCTAGTTCGCGGTTGTGGTAAGTTTTGGAGCGGCTTTCTGAATTAATTATCACATTCAGGTAAATCTAGACGTGTGGCACGTGACCATGCATTGACGCTCGACATTCTCGAATTTGTAGAATATTGTATTCGTCCCGCGTCTATGAGCGCCTGTATGCACGGACACGTTTCCAAAATTCGGCTGCCGCAGCAGCTAGACTCTCTCTCACATCTGTCTTCCGTTCTGCGGAATGCTTTACAAGTTCACAGCCTGTGTGTACATAGGCGACTCAAGAAACCTCGGCAACTATACCCTTGTTGAACTGATATAATGCAATGAAAAGCTTTACAAAAGAAAGAGAGAAAGAGAGAGAGAGAGAGAGAGAGAGAAAAATTTAATTCTCATGAATATTTTTGTTTTCACTTCTCCAAGTATATTTATGTGTCGCTAATATATTATTATATCGATACCGCTCAATTTAAGTGATTAATGTGTATATTAAGAGGAGCGAATTTCCTCTAATTTAAGATAATGATATTTTTTACGAGTATCTATAAACGACACAACAAAGAAATATATCTATATAAATAATAAGTTTTATCGTCGCGCCAATTAAAATAGGTTTTCTAAGAGGAAATCTCGAGAATCGAGAAACTCGCTAACGAATGTCGTCACAGACAGATTATATCCCTAAAATTACCGGTCTAATAAAGAATTGTTGTGGTCGCGACCGACTTACGCCGCTGATGAAGACTTTCGCCACACAAGTCCGCGCCAGATTGCCGATAAATCAGAATCAAGGCTTAAAACGTCTTATACGGTCGATTTACCCAAACGACGTTGATCTGAGCATAGGGTCCCCGTTGTCAATAGATAAATCTCCGTTTAGACACCGCCCATTGTCGGCGGATTATGTGCCCATAGAGATTCCGGCTGGGCTTTTCAATGGACCCGAGCCGAGATCGGTAGATTTCGGATTTTCAATCGGAGAACCTGTTGAAGGGTAACGACGGTTCTGAAGAGGACGGTTTTGTGGGGGGATTATCGAACGAAGCTAATCAAAATTTATTTCTATCTTAATGACGAGTTAAAATTTTCTCTCTCTCTCTCTCTCTCTCTCTCTCTCTCTCTCTCTCTCTCTCTTTCCTTAGAGAAATTAATTTTTACGTGTTCACGCGTCGCGTTTTTGTGCCAGTGATGTTCATTTTTGAGAAAAGATCCTGCGCAGATATTAGCAATATTAAATAAAATGTATATAAAATGTCATATAAAATGTATAAAGTAGTTAAAAAAAATATATTGTATAACGAATGAGAGAAGTTTAATTTAGCGATCAAAAATTATATATTCAGAGAATAAATAAATATATAACTCACAAATAATAATTGATAATGCAGATATTATCGAGTGTAATAATAGGAATCTATTATAGAAGTAGAAATTACAAAATGAAATTACGGAAATATAAAAGCAACTTTTCTTATAAGGCACGCGTAATCGTAATTAAATCACACGCAGTGTGCATTAAATATAGGAAAAAAGAAGACACTATTGAGTATATTTTATTAAAACATCATATTGTGTGAAGGCGCGCAAAAGAATGTCTTCCACGTTATTCTCACGCAAGTTTTGCGCGCATTTGTTTAATATAAGAATTCGACCGTCACAGAGAACAAACCTCTACTCTCTTCGCACGTGTGCATTCTCGTGTACTTCTGCTCTCTTAATTTTCGTGCCCACTGCTGAACATCCTCGGCGTTCCTCGGCGAACGAATTTTTCGAGGAATGCCTGTAATCTCGGCAATATGACGGCAGACGGTACAAGCCGTGTACATAAATATAACAGAAAGGAGCGAGAGGAAGCCGCGACGTAACACACACCGTGGACATGCGTGGCGGACGACACGCCGCGTTTTCACCGCGGAATACGCCCCTGAACTTTTGGATCGTGTCCTACGCCCCGGGAGGGCGAAACTCCGCCGCGCGTTCGCCTCGAGAAACATGAATCACATGGCGCATGCAAATGAAAAGGTGTGCGCGCGTGAGGGTGGACGCTACCTTCAAAAGGTCGTAAGTGCCGCGGCCGCGGGTGAAAGAGCGCGGACCGGGTGAGCGCGCAAGGGGAGGTAAAGCAGAGCGTGTGCTGATATATACGCGATGTGTACGCGGCTCGTCGGAAATTCTTTTTCTGCGGGGACGGCCACGCAAGTGCAGCGAAAATGTTGTTGCGGCTGCCTCGGTCGCCGAAATTTATTACAACGTCGTGTTACAAGCCCACTTGTGGGAGGGAAGGGTGAGAGAAAAACGTAGCTCATACAGACGATATTCTTGCGTTGCTCTTTTGCCCGCGCGTTCCGCTACGTCACGTGACAACGTATTTCGAGAGTAGATACCTTATCCTCGGAGCTTCGCTCACTCTTCATCTAACTCTAAAATTCTATGCGTGATGAAAGAAGCGTACGAAAAATCGCGGGAAGAAATAAAATGTCGCTTTATAAGACATTTCCATGCACTCGCGTCCGCGGTTTTCTCGTTAGGCGAGGAAGAAGATACCGCAGCGTACCGGTAGAACGCGAGTCGTAACGTCTTCGTTTCTTCCGACGTGTCTTTTTTAAATTCCCGCTCTTTCTCTTTCTATCTCTTTCTCTCTCTCTTTCTCTTTCTCTTCTTATCCCGGCGGTTTCAAGCATTCTTGCCTTTTTAAGTCCAGTAGCATTAACATTTATATTGCGCCGCTTCCCGCTTTCTCTGATCCTGATCCACATTTTTCGGACAATGCGGACCGCCCGCCGGGAGCTCGGCAGCGATTCCACGCTCCGTGGCCCTGAGAACCTTTTATTATTCTCGTGGATCGTGCCGAGAGTGTGTCACGACGACGAGCACACCTGGGGGGATATCGTCGTCGTGCGAAATTTCGTCAAGTTGACAATCCGTGTTCCCTCTCCCTCTCTTCGCCCGTCGAAATTTTCGGGCGTAATCGCGCCGCGGGGAACGAACAAGATAAAAATTTCCGCGCGCAACTAGCCCAATTTTTATCTCCCGCGTCAATTACATCGATCGCGCCTTAATAACGGAACCACCGTACGTGAGCTCCACGGAGGAAACGTTGATTATGGATGCGGTGCTTTCCGCTACGCCAGTTGCATAACAACGACTCGAACAGTAATATTGTTCTCACGGGACGCATCACTACCGGAGTAGCTTATGCATGTTGATTCTTGGTAAATAATATTGATAGCAACGGAAATTACGGTTAATCATTAATGGCTCGCTGATAACAACGATGAATTTCAGCAGAAGGAAAAGAAATAATGAAAGAGTTAAAACAGTAGGCAATTAATCCGGATAAAAATCGAGAAATAAAATCCCGCGATTTTTGATGAAAAATTCAAAAAGGTAATGTCAATCAACGACGACATATCCCTCGGCGCACTTGTACGCGTGTCAAACGCGTTGAAAGAGCAAACGCGAGTGTCGAAAACTTTGGTGCGCGCGCGAGGAAGATTTATATACCGGACATAGTAGCGAGTGAGAGAATCTAAGTATATGCACACGCACACGCACGATGATGAGAGCGAGCGAGGAAGATCGAAGAGGGATCTCCCCCGAATGGAAAGAGAGATGAAAAAAGAAGGCGGATGGGGGAATAAACGCGCGCGAACAAGGACGAGAAGAAGGAGACACGATGATGGAGGACTGAAGAAAAGTGGGTCGGCCAAGAGGAGATGAGCAAACAAAATTCAGTCGTATATATCTCTGGCATCTGTCAAAACAAGTGACGGGGTGCTTCTCGGCGGGGACCTTTTTTGGTTGCCACCTACCGCCTCCGGTCGTCGTCGGGACGATTCATCGCGCATCACACAATTAACCGAATCATCGAAAGTGATTGATCGGTTCGATCGCTTTACAGAGAGTGTGTAACATATTAGATTCATAAAAGAGCGTAATAATATTAGGAACGTAAATTCGACGTGTGATTGATACGCGCTCTCGCCGACCTCTCTCTCTCTTTCTCGAGATCGACCTAATGATTATTAATGTATTTCCGAAGAGAAAAAGATGCGCGAAGGATTCGTCTCTACGTTATCGTTATCGCACGCCAAAAAAGACAGACGTATCTGAACACTCTGTGCATACACATGTGCTGCACATTTTACCTCTGGACCGTTTATATCGCGCGCTTCTATCTTCGCGCAATAATCTTTCATCGAACAGCGAACTTTTAATCGATGCGTCATGTAACGCACACAATACGAACGCGCAGTGATAACGCGTTTTTTGTGATCTCGCCGCGCAAAAAGCACTCGACGTTAATCGACCGTGTCGAACGTCTCTTTTTTCAACCGTAACGAATATTGACTTACAGCCGTCGCGAAATCGATTCGCTTTTAAAGCGCATCGAACACGATTCTCAATCATGCTCTTAAAAAGTTGAAGATTAAAGAGATTTCGCGACACCGTCGCGCCGCGCCGCTCGCGGGAGATCGATCGGAGAATCACAGGGGCCAGCTAATACTTGAAGAATTCGATCGTAAGCCCGGATTAAGTTATGATGGCCAAGGACTTCTTTTCCGTCCGTTCACCCCGTCGTTCCCCTTTCCTTCTTCAGAACGCGACGCGACGCGTCGCGAGTAAGCGGATGCCATCGAATACTTCGCCCGCGGCACAGGAAGAATCGAAACCAGTTTCTTCCCGTGCCAGACCATTATTGTTTCTTTTACGAATCTAAGCGCGACGGAGATGTGGAGGTGGAGAAGAAAGGTGGTGGTGGGATATATAACGGAGGCGGACGGCGGTGAGGCGCGTGAGAGAAAAGCCGAACGAAAAAGCCGCGGCTGCTGTAGTTGAGAAATAATGGAACAAGGCAGAGCAAACGCGCGCTGCTCGGCAGCGAGCGCGAAGATACCGAGACGTGAAAGAGAAAGAGAGGAAAAAAGAAAAAAAAACACACGGTAGGTGGGAGAAATAAAACACATCCGCGGTCTATTAAAGTCCGGACTGCGCCGTCTGTCCATTACAGTCTCGCCGTCGTGATACACGTCTCGACAGTCCCTCGCGTCAGGTACCTCCGGGAGCGTCGGCGACGAAGAGACACGAGTATTTACTTCTTATCGGTAACGGCGCTTCGCTCATTCGGGATATCATTTCCTCGGAAAAATTACCATCCCTTGTAACACAGAACGACCTTTTCGAGACCGGCGGGAGAAAAAAACCGTCCTTCGATATTCGTGCCAGATAAAACGTCAGATATTTCTCTGACGTCGACGAGCGTTTTCGTCGCGCTGATATCGCGGCTCCGAAATGACACGACGTCTTTTTGGGCGTCAGAATATGATGAGATGGAAGAAGCGTATCTCGGCGATTGGAACGATAATCGACGACGGGTTAACATCGGTAGTCGCGTTGTTGTAATAATTTTAAGTAAGTACTAAAATTAACAAACTAAAACGAGCATTCTATTACCAACGATGCAATCGCTGCGTATCCGGTAATCAATATAATAGAACCGATATATAATGGGAAACACGGTACACTAATTAGGAAAATCAACTTACGGGATAGCTAAACTGCTTGCAAATTGTTTGGATTCACATAATTTAAAAATAATATATCTAATAATATGAACGCTCGCTAATAAATACAAACAAATAAGTAAAAAAGGTCAAATAACGAGCAATGACCAGATGTTAATGCTATAAAAGATACATATATATATATATATATTACTTATTTTACTTATTTGTTCACATCATTTATTTTAAAATATAATTTCCGCCGGATGCGGATAACAACATTTTAGTAGTTTCTAATTTTATATTTGGTTGTGTATGTGTCACCGCAAGTGGATAAATCGCGAAAAAATCTCTCTCGAAATGTTTACTCGGTAAAAAAATCAAGTTTATATTTAGTTATTGAAGATTTGATATATCCGTAAGACTTTGATAAGCTTAAATAATTTTCACACATTTTCTGAATTTATCGCCCGAAGTACATTTAGTTCTGCGTGTACGATCGTGCATTTTGCGGGAACAGGGGTACTTTCGTGAGGTAAAGGCAATTTATGTGTACCCGCGGAGGGCGCGCGCGCGTCCGGGGGAGAAATTATAAATAACGCAGCATGGGGGTTAGGAGCGAGCGTATCAAAGGGAAGATGATGCACTGCGCGAATTTCATATGCAACACTTCTATGCCATTTAATCCGAACAACACTGCGCGGGAGATGATTTAGCACCGTCGAAGATATTGTGTCCGCTCCGCTATTGAACACGTAAGCGAAACGTGCGATTTTGCGCGTTTTCGTGGAAAACACGGGAAATAGCGGCGAGTCCGACGTTGTCGATATTCGATACTCGGCTTTCGGGATTTATAGACACCATCGTGCGCCGGGCACGCGGTGATTTTTTCCGGAAAGCAGGCCCCGATTATCCGAAGAAAAACTCTGCGGTAGGCCGACGACTGGTCGGCCAATGAGAGTAGGAGGAAAGAGAAGAAATGAAGGCAAACAATTACCCAGCCAGCACTTACGTAAATGGCGGAGAACTAATTAACTTAGAATTCAGTTTTGTTCTCGGCAACCAACTCGACTGAAAAACTTGTGCGTGCTTGCCGGTTAATTACAGGACTTGATGAAATATCGAGGAAACTTTAAAGCTTCGTGTAATGTGCGCGCGCCCCGTAATGATATACGAATTGCTTGAATTTAATCTCCCGATTATGTCTACTTTTAAATCGAACGAACTTTTTCGTTCGACTTCATTGTGACAAGACTCTGTTTAATTGCCGGATATTTTAAACGCATTTGTTTCTCTCCCAGCGCCTCTTGTCCTTTAATTTGTTCGACGCACATATATTTTACATTTAATCTCTCGTCTCTTTGTTTGTATAAATTGTTTGTTTCTCACAGTAATCACAGATAGAAACAAAACGCGTTTTGATATCTTTACTGGAAAATTGCAGTTTTTTTATTGCACGTGACACCTTATACATTTATTTTATTTAATAAAATAATAACGCAACTTTCATTTATCATAATTGTACGATCGTGACGTTAAAAGTTGAACATTTAAATGACCCGCTTTTGTGCAGCGCGTCAATGTGTGTCCCGAGGTAACAAAATTATTATTTATACATTCACGTTATCGTATGTTATTAATGCAAACGACTATTATCACGACGAGAGGTAACGCCGCAAAACCTTTGCGATGCGTTTAGCTTTTCCGCTTCGCGCGGTATCTCGTAAAGGTCGTGACGAGTGCAACTATATTCGCACGCTCTTGTCTATTCGCAGCCCACGAACAGTGTATACATTGGATGGATGCGCAGCTACCCCTTTTCTCCCCGACATGGGGATAGCACATTATCCGACGTATTCATCGACTCGTCGTGATTCCTCGGCACGACCCATTCCCTCGCAAGCCGGTTTTACGGGCAAGAGACCCGCGCGCGGGATGAGTTGTATATCGGGGAAGTCACGACGAGACCTCCCTCCTTCTCCTCGGTCCTTATACCTCTCGACTTCTCGCAAACAGATACTCCGTATCTCCGCACTCGAAATTGCCCGGTGCGCAATGCGGTCGCGATTAAGTTTATTACTTGAGATTGGGGCCGTTAAAAGGGGCCCGGGCCAAGTTCTTGCCGCGCGAGTACCACCTGTACATACATCGATTTATACCGGATACGGGAGAAACGGGCGGGTAAATTGCTTTCACCGCGGTTTGATATGTTCCTTCCGAAACAGCGGCCGAAGATCCGTATTGAGCAAAGGCGATTTACGGCCGACGTATCATAACGTCAGATTATCGAGCTTGCGGGAACGGCCCGCCCGTTTAACAACAAAATCGGCGAGACGCGCGTTCGAATTAATTGAAACCGTTTTCGGGACGCGCCGCAAAGTTTGGCGAAGCCACGCGAATAACCGTGAATGGAAAGGATTCGAAAGCGCGAATGGATTAACTGCTGACGCTTTTAACGGCGATGAGAAAGAAGATGAAGCGCGCGAAATGGCGAAATGTTTCAAGATGATTTGAAAAAGTTGTCACTGAGAAATCGAACCTTTGTACATTATGTTCTTCACGATCGATATTAACACACGTTGATTAAATTCCTATTTATTGCAGGATGGGATGTCAATTAGTCGGTATAAAATCGGCATGTTTGCGTACTCAAATAGTTTGAGTGGAAAATAAACTCTAAGATTACAAGGAACGTCGAAGTTGATTTCTCCGATAAAATAGGAATTCGCGCGGAAGAAGACAAATAATAAATTAATAAATAACAGATCGATGCGAATCAAGGTTTATATAATTTCCGAAATAGTCGGCATCGTTGTCGGATGTTGCTCGGCCTGATTCTCGCTCCCTGTCGGCGACGAAACTCAAACGTCAAGTTACGGCTTGACGGTTAAATTCGTTAAGAGGAGTCGTAATAAGGTTGGAACAAAGTTTCGCACGGCTGCAGCTGCTCCCTGTCCTCGCTCAATCTCTACATTTGCCTATGCATGTAAGTGGGCGTTTCCTCGTATACGCAACGCGATTAAACCGCCGTGTAATCTAATGATCTCCCGTTGAAAAATGTTAGTTCGCGTGCGCGCGAATAAACGGCGCGTTCGCAATGCGATTTAAAAAAACTTTTCAAAGGTGTTCTGTCAGTGTTTAACTAATTGTATTTCACTCTTTTCTTGTGTATGTAATTTCTATGACATGTACGACGCGCTACACGCGTAAATTATATTAAAATTATATTAAAATACTTTAGATTAGCAGCGCATATATTTGAAGATGTAATACCGGAGAAATGCATTAACGTTTCATATTAACGCTGTGCGATATTATTATAATATACAGCATACCTGTTTACGGTCTAATTTCTATCTAAATATTTGCACGCCCGATATTTCCAGAGAGACACGGTAACAACGTTCAAATTAGGTTATCCGCACACGGGGTTAATGACATTAATTTAGCTTTATAGTTCTTGCTGTGCGAGACTCAAAGGATGTTTCGACGAGAGATGATATAACATACTGTGCGCGAGTGCGTTTCGCAACGCGTTTTGCCGACTCGACTACCATTTCGAAGGGGAAACCTATTAGCAAGTTCGTCGTGAAGGTCTGTAAATATGTACGATGGAGTGACAGAAGATCTTAAATTTGAACTTGGGGAATATTCGCGACTTTCTTCGTTCTCTTAACGGATTACAAGAGTATGAATTTGGAGTGTGGAGAAGCTTCGCGGAAAGAGAATTCATCAGCGCAACTCGTTCTCTTGAGGATTATTATATTATGTTTTCCTGTGGCGCCGCAGAAACAAAAATCAAATTCACTTTGTTTTAACGCAAACGTTGTGCTTAATCAGAAAATATTTTACCGTAGCGGTACATTTAAATAGATTTGCGTACTCGTAACGTTGTCTCTTACATTATTCAGACAAAACATCGTTGAACTCACTTCGTCAGAAGTGAGTATTTACGATCGATAAACCACTCACGCGTATATATACGCGATGTGTATATATGCGCGTGCATTATCACTCTTGCTATCTCAACGCAAGAAACCCAATTTAAACTCGCTAAGAATTCCACGGCAAATTGCATTCCGTTCTCAAAACCCTTAATGACTTTCGCTTTCGCTATAATTCGTTGTTGCGGATTATTTTAAGGTAAGAAGCCACGCGGAGAAGGAAAGAGAATGAATAGGCGGCAGGGGTGTGAGCGACCAAACGCGCCCTTTCGTCGTTGTGGCATCTTCCTGGAAAAGGCCATAGAGAGAGGAGAGAGTTGAATGAATACCCGTACATACATCTATTTCTCGCCGGGTAATTTGTCGCGTTAATTAGGCGTGTAACGAGGTCGAAGAAGCGTGCAGCAGTATAGTGGCCTTTTGGCAGGCTTCTCGATAGGAACAATAGTCCTCAGACACGCGTTAATATTTTGACGCGCTGTTAAGTCGTTAAACGTTTGTGTTAAGTCGTTACTGTCGATTCTCACTCTTCTACGCGTTATCGGCGTAAAAAAAAAAACATCTCGAATAAATTCGCACTCAACGCGCGCTTCGCAAATTGTTTTTTATTCCATCGTCAAAAGCTTGTAAATCTCTGCGCGGTCTCTTTCAATATTTATTTATCGCATTACCGCAATCGTTTCATCGAATTATCGGATTCTCGGTTGAAGCGTTAATTATATACCATTCCATGCAACAAGACAATAATAACGGCATATTACTGCTTATTTCGGTATCGAATTGCCTGATGATAATTAGATCTCATCGTGTTTCGTCCGGTCAAAGATACGAATATCGCTAAATTCGATGCCAGAGAGAGAGAGAGAGAAAGAGGAATCGCGTCGCTTTTGACATGTTACGGACATTTGAATAGGAGTATCGTGAACAGGCGTATCGTGCACATTTTACTTTTGTCGCGCGACGCACGCAAGCAATAATGCGTGTGTTCTTTCGCGTGGATATAAATTACGCGCATGGTATATCCAATAACTTAAGCCATGCGATACGAGAAAATGAACCCGTAACCCATCCTCGTTTATCCTCGTGTAATATAGGTATACTATATTGCGCCCGTCACCCATGGCGAGCATAAATCTCATTGCGCCGAATACCGTTTTATAATTAATGACGCAGGGCCCCCCCCTCTCTCTTTCTCTCGCGGAGCGAAAGGCCCAACATCGTGAAAAAAAATATTACTCTCATCTATTTTCGAGAATCATCTTTGGTTATCATTTCGGCGGTGATTGTTTCACCATCCGGTTATATTCTCCGGATCGTATTATATCATTAAGCAATAATTTCGTTTTTCTCGAAACTCACACAGCAAGCTCCGAACACACGTTTCTCTATTGTTTTCAACAAAACGGGAGAAATATATGCGAACAATCGCTCGAACGATTACGTAAAACGATTATCGAATTTTAATCGAGAATGCGCTGTTATTTCAAGTCATTCTACGAATTAATATGAAATAATATAATGTGTATATAAATTGTGAAAATCATAACAACGGCATCAACAGCATCGCTATTGTGACATTCTTCGACATCGTTGAAGTTATTGTGGAAAATATAATTTTCTGTTCTCTGAATGTGTACAACGTGGAGTATTTTCTGCGATATTTAATAATATCTCGTAGAGAGAGAAATAGAGAGAGAGAAAGAGTATCCCAGTCCATTACTCCGTTTGACTTAAATAGATATTATTAGGCGCGTCCCTAATTAGCCTCTCGAACGAGAAGGAGAGTGGGACGAAGAAATATTACAACGCGCCGTCGGCTTTAAACGAGTTCGTCGACGAAGTCGAATACACCGCGCAAAAATGATTTACATGAGAAAGAAAGAGCGGGGAACGGATATTCTTTTTTTTTTTTTTTTGAACGTACGCGTCTTCTCTCATTTTCGCCGAAAACGCATTTAACGCCAGGAGTTGTTTATTACTCGAAGGCTATATTCTTTCGAATACCAATGTCGTTGTAATTAACTTGCTCGCGACTCTGCGAGAGAATGAAATACGAAGTTGTGCGAAACGTGCCACAGCCAAAAAGACGTCGAGACGACGCCATTTGCGAAAGATCACACGCACGCAAAAACAGCGGGAAAAATAGCAATCGATATGAAGAAACGGGGAAAAGAAATGAGACAAAAACCCAAAAAAAGGGAGAAAAGGGAGAAAAGAGCAAGAAGCTGATGAGCTTCGTACGCTCACGCGTGTGCACGACGTAGCGTCACGGATACGGGGGAAGAAGGGAAGAAGCTCGCGAGGGTGCACCGGTGCTCTCACAGAGAGGAGAAAAAAGAGGAATAGAAATTACGATATATACATATGTGCATATACATATATAACATATATGTAGACGTGATACGAGACTCTAATTGCCGCCGGCGTGTTAAGGGTGATTATTTTTTAATTGCTGCAATTAAAAGAGCAAGACTGTCACGCATCGGCGCGCGTCGCGCGCGAGCATTTGAATGCGGCTGCGCTCGAGCGGACGAAACTTTAAACGCGAGGGACAGCGAGGCGGAACAGTCGCTTAAAAAGGGGAAGAGAACGCGCGTATATATGAATCGGTCATTTATATATCGGCGGTGCCTCTCGAGACTTGTTCCCATTCTGCCGTGTGAATTGCCGAGAGAGATGAAGGCAACTCTCCGCAATGTGTATATTCTCAACGAGCCAGTCAAGGTGAGTGTGTGTGTGTGTGTGTTTTTCGCGAAACACAAAATGCCAAAGTGACATCAAGTGACAATCATCGCGAGTTTATGTTACGAGTTATTTTCATACTTTATGCGAAACCCACTCCAGACCGCCGCCGCCTCCGCATGTGCGTCGCCGACTCGGGAATTTATTTCCCAATCCTTCCAGACCGACTTTATCGCATCTTAACTACGAACGTTAAATCGGTCGATGTAATTAACGTCACGTGTGTGGGACGCGCGCGAAAGGAGCAAACAGCCTCGCGCCGCCGCCGCCCTGTGACGTAAACTTCTCTTTCGTGAAATCACGCAAAGTTTCTATAACAGTTCTCTAGGCATCAGACAGCTAAGCTAGCAATCTATGAATGAGGCAACAACTGCCGTACGTGAAAAAGAACCGGAAGTGAGAACTATAGAATAATCGCGCGTATATCGCGCACCGCTTTGTTTTCTAACGATCGCTCGTGCGATCTGCAGATACGACTGTGTTGAATATCCGCGTTGCACCTATTGTTTTTTTTTTTTTTTTTACTGTGTTAACATTGATGCAAACACGATCGATACTTCTATAGTACATAATATTAGAGGACAAAAATACACTTGTATATTTTATTATCGAGTTTTTATTTATTTTGTGTCAATGTTACACGCGCGATTATTTTTCTAGTAAGTGATAAAATTTTTTTAGTTCGCGCGAATGATTGCATGTGTAAATCACGTAATAAAACACTTTGATTGATTAACGTACGAATTCTTCACTGGGCTGACTTGCACGTTTTTTTTTTGCGACAGTCGTGCGGGGCAAAATTGCACGAATATACGAGCGCCATCGTCTGGGAACGACGACGGCTCTTAGATTTTTCCGTAATGCGAATACGTTTGAGGGAGTATTAAACGACGGTGACGAAGGACCGCCGGCGCCATCGTCGACGCATTAGTCGAGACATTAGTGACAATATCGAGTTACTGTTGTCGCCGTATCTCTGATGGACCGATGCGACGTAACAAGCGTGTAATCTCGTGGAGATTGAACGAGCAAGATCGCACTCACGTACATCTTTCTCTCTCTATATATATATCGCCGTTCTGCTCGTTAGATAATCGCATTACCGCAATGAGAAAGTATTGAGAATACAAAATACGACGCAATGCAACAGGTTCGTTAATTCTCTTGCCACGGCTTTGTTCTCAATTGAAAAGTGTTTTTGCAGTACCGAAACGTGTACCCCATGGTACATGTAATGCGCGCGTACATGTACTTTGTGATATTAAATTTTATTTGTAACGTTTTTTTAAGATTTCGCGATTTTTTATCGGAATTTTATGATACAAGAGGCACTAACGAATCTGCGGTGAAGTGACGCGCGAAAGTGCGGCTTTCGGTGACACTATACGATCCTCGGCTGCTTAATCATCGTGACGAAAACGCACAGAGCGAAGGAACACAGCTCGTCGGAAATCTTTAGGTGGCAGCGAAGACCGACGGCGTGTTCGCCAGCTAATGAGTCGGTCGCTTTGAGACGCGCGCGATGTGTGCGCTTGTCTCTTTTCGCGCTCCGCGGGATCGTCGTCGTCGTCGTCGTCGTCGTCGCGCACGTGAAACGCGCGCGAGCATGCAAAGTTACAACAATAATTAATTTCGAAAGTCGCTTTGAAGTCGCTTACCTGTGTGACGCGCGATAGATCGTCGTCGAGCGTTAAACGCGATAGACGCGCGTCTGAATTGTTATTTATATACTTCGAAAAATCAATTAATGCTTACGTGAATTTGCAAATTTTATTGTAACCTCAAATTGATTCCTTTTCTGGCCTTCTTACGTGGTTATCAATACTCTCAACTTTAATTAATCTTGTCTCTGAGAAGGAAGTTTCTATATTAATGTCGAGCTGATTCAGGTCGACTTAGACATCGCGCGCGACCAAGTTCCTATCGATTGGGCCAATTAAATACGGTCTAGCTGGCAAACAGCGCCGGCGGCCTGTTTAATTCCGTCGACGTCGGTGCACCGTGCGACAAATACGCAGTTATAAGCCTCTCGTTAGTAGTTGCAAATGTTATGTATTGGCCAGAAACACCTTGAAAACAAATCTCAAACTGGAACTGTTTGCAGTACATTTCGCCGCGAAGAATTACCGCGAAACACGTAAAGCGCCGCGCTGCGCGCTTTATAGATGAAATTTCGTGGTTTACTTGTCGCGTAAAGTTACATGAAGTTTGAGAGAGGAGGGGGAAAAAAAAATTGCATTTTCTTGAAACCAATTCCGCGAAATGTGCGCAATATAAGCGCGCAAAGTTTGTATTAGAAAAACAAACATTTCGCGGCCGAAAAGAGATACATTTTATATGAGCCCAACTTTCCTCTGGCGTGGATATATATACACTTTTCGTTCGAGAGTTTTTCTTGTTAATGATTTCGCGTATGTGTGTGTGTGTAAGTTAAATGTGAACAAGTTTCTCGACAAACTAAATCAACTATCTTTTCCCGAGTCACATCCTGTATGAACACGACATTTTCTGATTAGATTTAATGCAAATCACATGCGCTCATGAATACCAAAACAGCGAACACTGTCGGTGAATCGCAGTGAAGCGTCTCTGTATCTCCGTCGAGTTTTGTAATAAAAGCATAATTAGAATAATAAGAACCATATCGAGAAGAGGCCGGTCCTCATTGGTCCAGCGATCTCAATCTGTACCAACGAGTCTTGATATATAAGAGCGACATCCGACAACGACTTAGATATTGCGATGTCGAGAGCGTTGTCTACAATGGGTCGAGATTATGAATGTTACCGTTCCACAAGTGCAACGTAAACCCAGCAGCCGTTTCAATAAATCGCGGCGTAATGTACGAGTTCGTATTTTCCGGTCGAGTGCGATGCCATCTTCGAGCGGTTCTCTCGTTGCGGTTTAAGGTGTTATTGCCGCGGTGAGGCAGTCTGTTAAGAAAGGAAAGGCGCTCGTCTTCGTGGCTCGCCGCCGTTAACGACGTCGTTATACGCAGGCCATCATGATATTCCACCTTCGGCATCTGCATTCGTAGAAGACGCGCGCGGCGCATAAATGGCACGTATATGTATGCGCACGTGCTGCGGCGACGACAAGGGACGACGATAAGAACGCGCGTAAACGCGCGGCGGGAAACGAGCTTTTCACATTGCTCAAGACATCTGGTGACCACTGAAATTACGGCCCTCTCCGTACCCGATCGGTATATTTCCGCTTCATCAACGACCGTAAATCAGGATTAAAAGATCGTCGCGAGTCAAAGTAAATCACGACGCTCTGCCGGAATCTCTTCCGAAGGTTTACTTTTCCTTTCTAAGAATAATTTTCCCTCGCCTTTTCTCTCGCGCGTCAGTACCACGTTCGGATTCCACCTTCAATTTGTCACGACCGGTTGTATATTTTCGGGAAGAACATTTTCGAAAAAGAATGGGAGAAATTTACGTCATCTCTCTTATTCATTCTCCTTAAGATTAGAATTATGGTATAATTAAGATGGGATATATGACGCGTATTAAAGCAGTTTTTTTTTTAAATTGTGAAAAAAAATTGTGCTTTAATCAGTTCGAAAATTATGCGTCTACGAAATATAACGCGCGCATTAAACTCACATTAAGCGAAGATGTAAGGCCGTTTTTTTTTCGTGTGGAAAGACTATAATCGTTGTTTTTAAGAGATTATTAAGTAACGAAGTACTGCTCGCGGGACTCTAAAGATGCGTGACGGACAGTTAACGTTCCAACCGGCGGGGAATGAAAGGACAGTTCCCGAGGACTCTAGCAAATCAAATAAAACCTGTTCGTTTCTCTCTTTCTCTCGGTGACAGCGTTCGTTGTCGAACAGGGGACGCGTGGCGTTATTTGTTTCTGCAAAACGATCCGTTCCTCGCTTGAGTTACGATCGTCTCAGCCCGCTCGATTCTCCTCGGACTTCATCACGCAGCGGCGGCGTGTGAGGTCCCGCACGATAGCGTTTTCTATGCACACGCGCACGTGTGTATCTCGTTGCATATTCCCTTTGAACATAATCTCCACGCTTCCATAGCGTTCTCTTCTTCGCCATCAACACTTTCCTCCTCGTCAAGGTTAACTCGTCGTTTTTCTGGGGATTACCGAGTCATTATCGTTTTAGGTTGGTCACGCCGCTACTTTCTTCGGTCTGTTAGGCAGACGCGACGTAAAAAACTGAATAAAAAAAAAAGAGCTTCGTGCCTTGCGCGCTTTATGGTTATAAATATATATTTCGAACGATAAATTATCTTACACTCTATGAATCTGATCAGTTTCCGGCGAGCGCGAGATGAGACTCGCGAAAGAAAGACGGCGAGATTCGTTCATTAATCTAGAAAATGGCTTATTACGAAGGTAACTGTATATAGTGCTTCGTCATTGTACATTATACATGGATGGGAGCTTCTGCTCTTGTGCATGAAATTTTCAGTCTATAGGACTTCAGACAGACGTTCTCAACGACAGACGACACACGTACACGTTGCGTCTTGAAGATGCAACCCATTATGTATGTAGCTTGCTTGGATGCACGCAGTCAACGGCGCTCTTTGCTCTTTACTCACCTTTCTTGTTTGCGAGACTGCCTGACGCCGCGCACGACGACACCGACGACAACGCATCAACGCACCTTTTCTTTGATTAATGTCTCTTCGTATACGATCGTCGCTACCGCGTCTTTCGCGTGTCTCGTTAACACAAGTAAAACCGAATGGCGCAAACCAATCCGCTCGCTTCTACGAAGAGTCCGTTGTTGTTCAACCGAATCGTTCTTTGTTGGCGCGCTCGAGTGTTTATGAATATTTTTCCACGCGTCGAAATAAACTTCTCCGACGCGCCTTTCCAACACGGTTAAGATATTTAAACGAAGACTCTTTGTCGTTGTCGACACGCGAATTTTCTCTATTATTATGTATCGATAATTCTTGTCACCGTGTCATCAGCAAGCGCATTTCACGTATTAATTTATCTCACGTGTCTAGTTTCTCCAATTTTACACCGAAATAACTTCTTTAAATGAAGGTTTTTGTTAACATTTTTTTTTTATACCGACGACGAAAAATATACGTTATATGTATTATTTACGTAGACAAGAATGACACATTTGCGCAAACTCCGTGAAAATGTAATTTACATGAAATTGCGAGGAACCGAGACCTTAAATTGACATCTCTTGTAATTAGTTTGTGAGATACGGCGAAGTAAAGTGCGCCGGTCCATACACAACAAACACACTCGGTGTCAACTCGATTTCACAAACTCCAGTTACTCCAGAAATCCACGAGCAACTTCCGACCGTGCACTTATGCACAACGGAATCTCTGTCATTGCGCCCGGAGCGTTCTCATGAAAGGCGCGTTAACCTACCGGTACGACAATGGCCATCCGAAGTGTGGAGACGCTTCTGGTAAGGTCCAAGAGAAGCAACCGGCACTTCCTTTCCTCCCCGCCGGTATGGTCCTCATCCTCTCCCGGCACTTAGACGGACCGAGAGTGCTTCGGGATCCCTCGTTTTCCTTTCTGGCTCCCTCTCCCACCGCGAGACCCTCCCCCAGAGCTATTCGTTGGTACAGTGTATCCCCCTGTGCTCCAATTACGAGAAGGAATGCTCATTTGCTACGCGACGGGGGACCCATAATGGTCAGACGAGCGACCACTCGAAACTATTATCGACCCAAGGATTCTCTTATGTAAAACATGGGCGACGCTGCCCGTTCCGCCTCTCACTCTCTCCTTCCCTCTTCCGTCCCCGAATTTTTAATCCGGACTTCATCGCCCTCCGACTGCCAATCTCCCGAAAAGCACTTTCGGCCAAGACGGTTGCGCGTCTTGCACGTTGGTGTGTAGAGACGGTTTGCATTTCTTATCACAGTGATGGCGCACGCCATCGGAGTGGAAACACCAATCGTGCGATGGAGATTGCGATGCTAACCTCCGGGAAAAGCCTTTTCCTACACCGCGATCCTCTTCTCGCCTCTCCCATCCTCACTCCTTTTCTTTTATAGTCTGTCTCTTTCTCTCTCTGGATGCTCAGATTCTCTCGTCTTGCATATTCGATGTCTCGATTCCGGGGCATTAGGTCCGCACAGGTTTTGCATGATTAAGATAGATGTTTCGCCGTTTGTATTCCAGACATTGTTATTCCGAGACAAGTTGACACGACGATTCAATTTACAAACCGGCACGTTCTTCGTTACAAATCGAATTTGATGAGTTCAACGAGAGATCCATCTTCAAATATTCGCGCTCTCTCGGCTTAAAAAAAAAAAAGAAAATATTGCATACAAATAATTGCGCATCTTTACTTCTCGCGCGCGCGTATTTATACACACATTTGCGAACTGTGTAAACCCCGTCACGTGTGATTTGTGTCCCTTGTCATATTTCACAGTCGCTACTTAAAATCTCACACTCGACACTTAAAAACTGTTAACGGTCGTGCGCGAATGGAAGTTAAAGACGAAGCGCAAACATCGGTCATTCGGGATGAGAGGAATTCCTCTTTCACGGCGCGACGCGCTGCGAGGAGAGGACATACTTGTCGCGCTTTGGAAGGCGCGTAACGAACAATGGCCCATTTCGACAACAGGATGGAACAAATTGGTAATGAACGACGCGGCGTTGGAGATGCCTTCACGCTTCTCTTCTCTCCGCTACTTCGTCCTCTTCTACGTCGTCTCCACCTCCTTCTTCTTCTTCTTCTCTCGGTTATGAGATATGTCGCTGCCAGTACGCCTTCGTACGCCAACTATGTACGTGTTGCATGAATGATTGAGACGTCCGCGAGCGAGTCTCGCGCGCCCAACTTATATTGGCTCGAATAATAACAATCTTTCATATACTCATTTGCGCGCGCGCGCTCACACACACATACACACCGACGCGCGCAAAGTATCAGAAATACGTATGTGTGTGTATACGCGTGCGTGAAAGTCGACGCGAGAAATAAGGAAGTAATATAATTGCAAGGTGTCGTAAATGACGGTTTAATTCATTTTCAGACATTGAGACAAGTGGTCGTGCCGGCCACATCGTGATTTCATGTGACGTTATCTCATCTCGCGAGGGGAAATTTTTTTTACCTAAGAAACCGCGCGCGTGTGTGATGCATTTCATGCATTCGATCGTTATCCGGCGACATTAATGTTTTACCATTAAACGCCGCGCACTATTTACGGCGCGGCATTAGATATGAGAATACTATTTGTAGTGTAATCGAATAAGAGGGATCTTTTTATTTCGGGGTTTGTAATTAGAAGAACGTCTCTTCGCGCGCGCGATGCTCGTTATTTACAACGCGCCGATATAATCTTATTTTTATAACAAAACCGCGAAAGATGCAAAAATAACGACCTACTTCGTCGTCAAGAATTGCAGTTGCTCCTTAAAGTTAAGTTAACAAGTTAGCTGGTTTGATACCAGAAACGACCGTTCTTGAAGTGTATAAATTGTGTAGATCGTTAATAATGCGATTAATTTTAATTGCGCGAGGTAAGCGCGCGTGGATAATTTGGCAAAATGGTAATTAGCGCGCGAAGGATGCACGCTTTGGTGCTTCTATTGTCTCACGTCTTTCGTAACAAAAGTCTTCCGTTAACAATGCGCCTGCATGCAGGCCCCTCTTACGTATCAGGTACATGCTGTTCGCGAACCTACTCTAGCTGCGAAGTGGCGTGTATACCACGTATATATATTGTTGATATTGTACAACAGTGAGTGAGCAAACAGTTTTCTCGTGGTGCCCTAAAGTTGCTGCTTGGCGACGAGAGGCCCTTTCTAAAGCGAGCAATTCAATTACCCGCAACTCCAACTTCCGTCCTTGTTTCCAGCCGAACTGCGTGCGAGAGTACCGATATTCATGAGAGGGAAACGCGATCTAAATTGTCTTGCGCCGCAGAACCGGAGGATGATCAACAAAATTGCAACGAAACAAAATGAAAACTCGACCGACTGGGAGGAAGTGCGCGTAATCAGACGGTGTTTCGCGACGCGAATTGTCTATTGAACGCTTGCAGTTCAATGAACAAGAATTGGGGATTGTACAACGCGAGAATATTTTCTTGCACAATCTCAAACGTACAAGCAAAAACGTACGAACTGATATTGTCGATACTTTGTGCAATATCTATTTTTTGTTAGTCAAAAATTGATTTGAAATCATTTTCTTATATACATTATCTTTCTTATTTTATTTGTTTAGACCTTTCTGTCGTAAACAGATAAATAACAAATTGAATTTGAGTTTGTCAGACTGTATTAAAAAAAAAAAAAACGCAAATTGTATATTCTTGCGTTCGAGAACAAAAGAAGATACCTCGACAGGCGTATAAATTACAAATCACATTCCGCAAGAAGAGATACCTTGCTATATCGGTACATGTGACACGTAATATCTTGCCCGAGTTTCTTTCACCTTCGTCGTTTTAGTTCGTTCTGTCTCTCTTCTTCTACACATTCTTTTCCATTCTGTCGGTGTGTTTCGAGACAATTTCGGCTCCCTTTAAACGTTCACATTCAATGGACGCACATACACCGACACACCTAAGCACGCGTCCACTTTTACACGCATAAAAGGGGGACGTGACGCGGCTGGATACGCACAATCAGCCCGCAGTGATGATTGAGGCATTCAAGGCGTGGGCACGCACTCTTACGCGCGCTTACGCACAATTCACTGTGGGATTCTCACGCTCTTCAACTCGGTTACATCGTGACATTGAGGAACATTACCATGCTACAATTGTCTCGTGAGGGTAATTTTCACATGAGAATGTGTTTAGAACACTGTAAATTTTTAAATAGCGTTTTCCCGACCTGAAAATAATTATCTTTCAGTTATACTAACAATAGCATTAATTAGTACCTAAACCCTCGGAATTGTCGTCGATTTTCATTGAGAATTTTTCGTAATTATTTTTATTATACGATTTTCAATGAGCTTTTATTTGATCGTCGCGGAACTCTTTTCAAGTTTGAGTTTACATCATTTGTATGAATGCAAAACGGTCGCGTTTGTGCGGCGATTATACTTCGGGACAGCTTTCAGTCTCGAGATGGAAAGTTTGGTTCACCGGATTTACCTGCGAGTGACAGTTCCATTAACAAATTTGCACCAGAACCTCGATTTTGTCGGTGGGCTCGGTTTTTTCTTTCGCCGGACCATCGCGCTATATTTTGGCGGAGAGCTACGGTCGTCGTGAGAGAGTCGCCATTGAGCGCGCCGAGAAGTAATCTCTCTCTCGGAAAGAGAGAGAGAGAGAAAGAGAAAACACGACGTTTTTCCTTCTCCCTTACCTCCAACTTTAATTACTTCGTTTCATTTTAAAAGGACGGGTAATTAGAAGGGTAGCTACCACCGCCCTTCTCCTCGTCATCATATCTTTCGGAGTTGAGTGGAACATTTGCGGGGAGCGAGCAGTCGCGTCAAATCCACGGCATTTTATTCGACGTTCCAGTCTCTCTCTCTCTCTCCTCCTTAACGTCTCTGGATCTCTCGTCCGTGGAATCGCGTAACTCATCTCCCTAAAGAGCCCGCCGATCTATTTATTGATAGCCTCGCGCCGCGGCGCACCACGACGGTCGCCAAGATTAATCGCACGGTCATCTATAGCGGTCTCCCTGCTCTCTCTCTCTCTCTCTCTCTCTCTCTCTCTCTCTCTCTCTCTCTCTCTCTCTCTCTCTTTTATTAACTCTGCTCGTTCTGTGCCCTTCCAATATCACATTATTGCACTACGCCGCCCGCAGCGTCACCGCTCAATGCTCAAGTCGAGTGTAGAGAGACGGTTGCTCATCTAGTCTCTCCTTTTTCGATTTACCTCCTCGTTTTCCGCCTCCACGACCAACGTCTCTCTGTAAAAAGCTCTCTCTCTCTCTCTCTCTCTCTCTCTCTCTCTCTCTCTCTCTCTCTCTCTCTCTCTCTCTCTCTCTATTTCCACCTGCTAGGATTGTCCACAATACGCCAGCAATAACCGGGAAATCGACGTTTACGTTGATATCGCGCGCTCACTCCAAGTCACGACAAAGCGCCGCGCCGTCCCGACGGTTTTTCTACGTCCGAGTCGCTGTCCCCTTAAGATTCGATACATTACGGTATTTCGCCCACGACATCGATATATATACACACATATCAGTACGTAACTGCGCACCGCGTGCAGTTCTCTTTATTGACCCTCGACAGAAATAACATTTCAGTTTTGTGTGCGGAGTCAATTCGCGCGGATGTAAGCGCGAAGACGGCGAATGTGAACACAATCAGTAACTCTGTAAACATCTTTAAAATACCAAATCGGTTATTACTCGAGAAATAAACGATCTGAAAATTTGCAGCAGCCGCGAAATATCGACGCTCGACGTATAATACTTTTGAACGCGATCGCTTATTAGAGCGTATCAAAGACCGGGCATTGTGTGGCTCGTTGAACCGTAATAAATAACTATTGTTGCATAAAACCGCTGCACTTTAGACGATTACGTTTTTTCCACGCTCGCGGTATAATACAAACAACTTTAAATTAAAAAGTGTATTACAAAAATGCGCGTAATAACCACGCACATTGCCCGCAATGTTTGGACATCCTTGAATTGTAATGCTATTTGCGCGAGTTTTCCTTCCCTAAAATTAGAAGAAAAAAAACGAACAAAAATTAACGTCTCCTTTATTCGTCGGCATAGT
Organism: Pseudomyrmex cubaensis; assembly: GCA_014825685.1. NCBI lineage: Eukaryota > Metazoa > Arthropoda > Insecta > Hymenoptera > Formicidae > Pseudomyrmex > Pseudomyrmex cubaensis. Next base: position 109,212 of record QVOA01015852.1, read on the forward strand.
GTCCGCACGGAAATGACTTTGTGTTTCGTGGCAATCTCACTATCGTGGCAGCGAGAAGCGCAGCGTTAACTGTTAAAAGGAAGTTGGATGAGAAAAAGAGAGAGAGAGACAGGGAGAGAGACTCCCTATTCCCCAGCTAATTTAGCAGAAATCTGATGGTCGCGCGACCGATGCTCGTCGGTCGTCACGATCCGTGCATTTGGAAAACTCATCTTCCTTCCCCGCTGTGTAATTTTGCAATTTCACGAGATCCGCGCGACGTCCTGAATATCAAAAGCCGGATGAAATTGCGCGGTGCGCACTGAAGTATGAACCTAATAGTCACGGCCGATGTAGTTCTTCGGCAGTCGCTGCACGCATCTCCATCTATTTCTATTAACGTCGGCCACACCTTGCCCGATCTAGATTACCCTGTGAGATGTCTTCCTTGTCAACATTTGTTATTGCTTTATAGCTCGAGAGACACTCCGCATGCCGTTCCCAGCGGACATCGTTACGCGCAATGTGTCGTATACGCGCGTCGTGGTTTTTCCTTTCCTTTTCTTTTTTTTTCTTCTTGTTTTTTTCTCGTTCGATTAATTGTGATATAGTGCTGGGAGATAAGGGCCGCGCGACGATATACATTACGTATCCGCGATGATCCATCGTCGGAGCTCATTATACCCCCGCGCAGGTGGAGATCTTTGACGTGTTTCAGGAGGGGAACTCTTGCTTAACGCGCTGTTTAATTTCCTCGACCCTATTAGTAAATCATATCCGCTTGAGTAATAGCTGTGGAGGATCTAGCCTGGAGAAATTCCTTGTGCGCGCGCGGTTATAGACTTTTCCCGGAGAGAATATATAATCTTTCTACGAAGAGCTCGCGCGCGCGCGCGCGTGCAGAGTAGTTACCGTCTCGAATTACATTATGGATGAAGAAGACCGTAGGAGAATTCACCGAATTTGTCAAAAGGGATCCGTGGATCTCGATGGATAAGATTACCACATGGTACACCTCGCCACGTTACGGCACTGATGCGCATTGTCTGAACACGTGCGCGAGTCTTTGCGATCGAACCAGATATCTCTCTTTTACACGTCTCTATTGAATTAAGTAAGAAGGGTGCCGATATCTCTTTAGTTAAATCTAATTGCAAGTATATGTCGCTCATATGATCGTAACTTTTACATGTAATTGTTCTGTAACATCGCAATGTTTCTTAAAAAAAAAAAAAAAAAACGTTTTCTGGTTATGTGAAAATGAATGTATTTTAACGTACACGTACACATGTAAAACAAAAAATTAATATGCGGAAATCAATATTTTGCTAAGAATATAATTCGTAATAATTGATTCTTCGATAGAAGTTTCCGTGGGACAGGATTTTCTCTCTCTCCGGTTCTCTCCCCGACGCGATTTATTCCGCACACTTGGCGAATCGGGCGTATCTTTGAATTAAGTTACAGTGCCGCGTCGGTCGGCGACAAAAGGAGAAGAAGGACCAGATGCTACCCAGGCGAAGGGTAGCAGGGTCTGTCGCGTTCCTCGTGTTTTTATAGCCGTCGCCGGTCCACATTCGCTTGCGAATCCGGAAATTCTCTCGGCGTAAACGAATTAAACCGGCTCGCCTATCTGCGACGAAGTGTTTCCGGGTTTTCCGTGGAACGACGCGCGAGAGATAGGGAGCTTTTGGAAAAGGAGAGGGATGAGGGAGAAAAAGGACGCGAGAAGGAGCCGCGTGCACGGACGAACGACGGCGATGCGAGGAACCGTATTCGGTCGAGTTTCCACCGAGGATTAACAAAACCTCCCGAGTTAAGGTCCATTGTCTCGCCTTCTTCGATCCTCGCGCCGCGGAGTTTCTTAGCTAATTTCTTGGCGCGTGCTGCTGTCTGCCGACAGGAACAGGGGCAATTGCGAGCAAGCGAGAGAAGTAGAGAGAAAGTGTGAGAAAGAAAGACAAAATGAAGATGAGGGCGGGAGAGAGAAAGAGAGAGAGAGAGAGAGAGAGAGAGAGAGAGAGAGAGAGTGTAATTACAACATCGCTCTCATCGTCTGCCCTAGCGTGGCTATTAATTACCGTCTACCGCTTACGCGGCCCGAATTCCAAAACGCGTCGCTCTTGACGTAAACGCGACCGCATCGCCTGAAATTCGAAGCTGCGAAGTGCAAATATTTCGCCGACGGCTCCGTTTCGCACGAACGTCAAGTTTGAGTTTCTAATCTGTAATCTTGACATTTTGTTCGAACGTGAGAGATCCGCGAGATCCAAAAATATATACCGTTACGTCTGTTTCACGTGAGTTTAACATAATTAACGCGCGTGACGTACGTACACGTATCTAAATTATTCTGATACGTGAGGAAAATAAAAGTTTTATTAAAAGTTATTATTTATTTTCTCAGTGTTTTAATTACACCCAAGATAATAGAGCGGCGTATAACATCGGATTACGTATAAGATTAATTCGCAAGACTTATATATAACTCATATTACGACTTGTAAGCTTTCTGTGTATAAAATGTACACTACATCGCAAAAAAGCAAAGAAAAATATTGCAGTAAACAAACGATAACGTAAAAATAATCGATAAATACACGATATCGTAAAGATAATCAATGTCTTCATTTTAAAGTATCACATCCGCGTTTGATATTTTATTTTCCGTATCTGTTGAGTCTTAAGGCCCGTCTACAATACATGGAGTAAGCCTGACGTAAGGATTAGAGTAGGAGTACCAATCTTGACGTAAGATTAGTACGCTAACTTTGTCTACACCCACACAATACGGTGAAGTAAACGTAGAATCGCAGTATAAAGATTGGATCGCAGAATAGTGACGTATAAATATATAATAGTGACGTATAAATATATAATCTTCTGCGCTTTAATTGGCAAGCATAAGCGTAACATCTAGAGTAGGAGTAAGAAATAAAAATAATTTATTTCGCTTATGCTCTTACTCCAGCTCTCTTAAACCGGAAGTAATCCTCTTACACCTACTCTTACTTCTTCCGTCAGGCTTACTCCATGTCTCGGGCGACTTTCCCCCACCTTGTCGTGGTGCCCGAGCTAAAGGAGTAACGATCCGAAGGGCTAAGCCAGGGGGGACTCAGTACAGAGTTTCTGGCAGGGTCATCCATGCTGGACAGACCTTCGGGGAGCTCCTGAACTAAGAGGGGAAATAAGAGAAGGTAAACCCTGACAGAAAACCCGGGCAGGTCGGGCTCGCAGCCTGGTAAGCAATGTTGATATGTTTTAAACACTTATGATTAAAACACATGTTTTAAACATGTTTAAATCTACTAACATTTTCAACATACATTTTTTCTTAAACATGTTTTACACCAAATGTTTAAAACATGAATTTTTTATACATATAAAACTATGTGTAATACAGATTTTTGAAGTAAGAAAGAATAGCAAATAATTATATTTTTTTAATGCATACACCACGATATACATACACAGATACACACCTTATTTTTTAAATCAATGTTTTTATAAACTATA